>JAQQAC010020790.1:26000348-26036662 GCA_029783875.1 Phataginus tricuspis | reverse complement strand
AAAGGGGCATTACGATTGGCAGACATAGGGTGGGGGGGCACGGGGGGGACTGTACAGCTCAGAGAAGACAAGTAGTGATTCTCATCTCACTACACTGATGGACAGTGACTGTAATAGGGTTGGTGGGGGGGACCTGATGAAGGGGGTAGTTTAATCATCACAATATTGCTCATGTAATTGTAGGTTAATGATACTAAAATAAAATAAATTGTAAAAAAAAAAATATTGCACATGTAATTGTAGATTAATAATACCAAAATAAATTCAAAAAAACATATATTTTTCTTCTAAATATAAATTTAATACATGCTTGTTATAAAAAAAAAGCAAGCAGTTTAGAATCATAACACTTTCCAATTCTCCTTCTACCATTCTACTCCTGAAAGATAGTCACACTTCAGAGAATTGCGAATATCCTTTCCAATATTTTCTATTCACACACCAATATAATCAGACATATTATGTAAAGATACAACTCTTTCCATGTCATAATATATAGTCATCTCATTATTTCCTGAAACCGGATAGTCATCCATTTGATGGTGGTCTCTCAGATCTACAGCAATGGAAACTGAGATTGCTTCTAGCTTTTTGCTTCTAAAAATAATGCAGCAATAAGTATTCTTTAGTTCACAGATCCTTTGCACAGTTAGAACTGCCAGATAAAATGGCATGTATATTTTAAACTCTGATAGATGTTTCCAAAGCATTAACAATAGGAGAACTCATTTCTCCCCACATCTTCATTAATACTGTGCCACCCTAATGGATGAAAAATGGAATTTTAGAGTTATACTCTGAATTTCTTTAGAAGCTTAAGTATCCCTTCATATTTACTACCATTATACTTCTGTAAACAGCCTATTCATTTTCATTAGCCTTTTTTTCCTGTGATTGTTTATTTTTTCTAAATCTTTTTTTCTTTTTCCTATGTCTTAAAAAATTATATTAAGGTACATATAATAAAAATGCACAAATCTTAGTGTACAGCTTGATGACTTTTAACATGTGTAGACACTCATGTAACCATCACCCAGGTTAAGATATCAAACATTCTCTCTACTTTTTTTTCCCACCTTTACATATTTCACCCATCCCCACCCTTCCCTCTGCTACGGCAGCTACCAGTCTGTTCTCTGTGGTTGAGTCTATTTCAGTTTTGTTTGTTCATGTGGTTTTTTTTTTCTTAGAATCCATAGATAAGTGAAATTATATGGTGCTTGTCTTTTTCTGTCTGACATTTCACTTAGCATAATACCCTCTAGGTCCATCCATATTATCGCAAATGGCAAGATTTCACTATTTTTTATGGCTAATATCCCATTGTATGTACCATCTTTTTTACCCATTCATCTTTCAATGGACATTTGTGTTGTTTCCATATTTTGGCTATTGCAGATAATGCTGTGATAAACATAGGAATGCATGTATCCTTTCAGATTAGTGATTTTGTTTTCTTTGGATAAATTCCCAGAAGTGGAATTGCTCAGTCATATGGCATTTGTATTTTCAGTTTTTGAGAAACCGCCATACTGCTTTCCATAGCGGCTGCACCAATTTGCAGCCCCACCAACAGTGTTACAAGGGTTCACTTTATCTTTATTTTTAATTTATGAATTTGTAAGATCTCTTAACATATCAAAGAAATTAGCCTTCTGTCTAGTCAAGTGTTTTAAATACTTTTTTTCAGTTTGTCTTTTTGCTTTGTTTGAAATAGAATTTTTCTATACTGAAATTTAAACAAATATATGGAAATAGTCTTATTTACCTATGTTTCATGTCTTACTTAGACACAAAAATAGATCCTGTACTGTATTTTTAAGAAAACAGTATTTATGAAATCTAGTTATAATCTAGCTATTCAGTAAACAAGTACAATTATCTGTAAGGATTTCTAACAAGTATTTGCTTACACTAAAACTGCCAAAAAACTCGAGAAAACTCTATATATAGTTAAGCAACTTACTTTGTTTCCATCAATGTCTATATTAATTTTATCAGATTGTTTAAAAATAACTTTGTATGAACCTACATATTATCATGTCTGAAAATATACTAAGGATTAATGACAAAATGTACAGGAAGAGTAACTGCTAATAATGATGGCAACCAATTGTGCTGGAGTAATAATGAAGTGCAACTGTATGGAAAACACTTAGACTTAATCTGACAAATAATGAGGTTGCTCTATAAAATCTACGATTTTGGGTATTCAAAACACTATCAGAAGTAACAGTGATATGAAGAGATCAGTGATTCCACTACATAAAAAAAATTCATAAAAATGGACAAAATTATTTTAAAAAATCAACCATTTCAGGTCACCAGACATTACCTACTGAGAATCAATTATTTAAAAGCTGCCAGAGCTTCAGGCAAGAATAGCTGAAATCTGTAGCCTTCTTGCCTGAGGCTACTTCCACCACCTCTTCCCTCATAGAACTGGCCCAATGAGAAATAAATTTTTCAGCCAGAAGATGGTAAACCTGTACCACTATGCCCAAAGGGGAAAAAAAATCAATTCTGTGGGAGACAAAAACCATGGCTCTGCTGGCTGAAAGGGTTGGACTTGGTGGAGACAAAACAGGAAAAACCTGCAGCTTTGCCAAGACTGAACACGCAGTCTGAGTTGAGCAAATAGTGGACCAACCAGAAATTTAATAGGGAGATCTTAGAAATGAGAAAAGCCATAGAAAGGCTCATATAAGATCTTTCCACAAATCCCTGGCTGACTAAAAAATTAGGCATGTGTGGAGAACATCAGAAAGTTTGGTAAAAAGAACATTTTTTTAGAACTCAGAGCTATCGGAAAGTTTGGTAAAAAGAAAAACCCAAGGAACTCTTGAGAAATGGCTGCAAGTCTGAATGCATTCCCCAATTAACCCTTAGATTGATTAGGAGACAGTAGGACCAAATCACAATTACATTACTGAAAATATTTTTCTAAATTATAAAGGTCCATTACCCCTCCTTATCCCACTTAAGATGACTACCCCTAGACCTTATCATCACCTGGAACTGCACCATCTCTGACATTTAAAACTAGTTAACTTATAAATGTAGATTTCCTCACTGCCTTATTACCAGTACACTGGCTCTTCAACTTCACTGAAACCTTTATTCATATCCCTTTTTACTCATTTTGTTAGCCTCCTTTTCTTCTGCAGGTCTACTTAGCAATTCTTAGAAATGACTTTTGTCAGGGCCCTTTGACATTTACTACAGTTGTTTTCTCAAACATCAATAACAAACTCTCTCAACTTCCTGCAAATATGCTAAACTATTTGAAGTTGCCTAAATAAACCAAAATCACGTATTGTACTTTCCGTGTAAAACCCTATCACCTTTTAATTCTTAACTCTTACTTAAAGACTGAACTCAAGCCAAAGCTCCTAAATGCTTCCAGAACAACCTTTTCCCCAACTCAAACCAAGCCAGGTTAAGTGTTCTCTCCAACCCCAACCCCTCAACCCCTGCTGCTTCAATTATATACATATTTAACAAGCATGCTATTTGGAAAATATTTCTATTTAATATCATATATATATTTAATATGATATTTATATTTAATATCAAATAATAAAGGATTTTAAACTAGAAGAAATCTTTTTCTTAAGACTTAATTTTTTTGTATCATTAATATACAATTACATGAGCAACACTGTGTTTACTAGACTCCCCCCATTATCAAGTCCCAACCACATACCCCATTACAGTCACTGTCCATCAGTATAGTAAGATGCTATAGAATCACTACTTGTCTAAAACTAGAAGAAATCTTTTTTTTTAAGGTAACTGGATAGTATTTTAATTTATTCAATTACAATTTTTTTGAAGCATTGTTGATACACAGCCTTACATTAGTTTCAAATGTGTTACCCACATTATTAAATCCTCACCCAGCACTAGTGCAGTTACTGTCTGTCAACATAGGAAGATGTTACAGAATCATTGCCTATATTCTCCATGTTGTACTACCACTCCCGTGACCAACTTATATTTTGATTGCAAATTTTTATAAAGTTATTTGCTTTCATAGTTTTTGGGCCAAAGAAAATTAGTCCTTTATTTCTGTACTTTAAGATTCTGTAGGAACAGTTGATTTTTATGCCCTTCTTTGACTCTAAGGTAATTTCATTTATTTCTAGGCATAAGAGAAGGTCTTAAATATTATATGCCTAATGTATGTAACTGCTCTAGAAAAGGAAAACCCATTTATTATTAATTTTTTTATTTTTCATTCTGTATCATTAATGTATTATTACATGAGCAACATTATGGTTACTAGACTCTCCACATTATCAAGTCCCCACCACATACCCCATTACAGTCACTGTCCATCAGCATAGTAAGATGCTATAGAGTCACTACCTCTCTTCTTTGTGTTGTATTGCCTTCCCCGTATACCCCCTCCCCCCTACATCACTCCCCCCCTACATTATGTGTGCTAATCGTAATATCCCGTTTTCCCCCTTATGCCTCCCTTCGCACCCATCCTCCCCAGTTCCGTTCCCTTTGGAAACTGTTAGCACATTCTTGGGTTCTGTGAGTCTGCTGTTTTATTCCTTCAGTTTTTTTCTTTGTTTTTATACTCCACAGATGAGTGAAACATTTGACACTTGTCTTTCTCCGCCTGGCTTATTTCACTGAGCATAATACCCTCTAGCTCCATCCATGTCGTTGCAAATGGTAGGATTTTTTTTCTTCTTATGGCTGAATAGTATTCCATTGTGTATATGTACCACCTCTTCTTTATCCATTCATCTACTGATGGACACTTAGGTTGCTTCCATTTCTTGGCTATTGTAAATAGTGCTATGATAAACATAGGGGTGCCTATGTCTTTTTCAAACTGGGCTCCTGCATTCTTAGGGTAAATTCCTAGGAGTGGAATTCCTGGGTCAAATGGTATTTCTATTTTGAGTTTTTTGAGGAATCTCCATACTGCTTTCCACAAAGGCTGAACTAATTTACATTCCTACCAACAGTGTAGGAGGGTTCCCCTTTCTCCACATCCTCGCCAACATTTGTTTGTTGTTGTTTATCTTCTGGATCGGGCCATCCTGACTGGTGTGAGGTGATATCTCATTGTGGTTTTAATTTGCATTTCTCTGATGATTAGTGATATGGAGCAACTTTTCATGTGCCTGTTGGCCATCTGAATTTCTTCTTTGGAGAAGTGTCTGTTTAGCTCCTCTGCCCATTTTTTAATTGGATTATTTGCTTGTTTATTGAGGTGCATGACTTCTTTATATATTTTGGATGTCAGCCCTTTATCAGATATGTCATTTATGAATATATTCTCCCATAGAGTAGGATGCCTTTTGTTCTATTGTGGTGTCCTTTGCTGTAGAGAAGCTTTTTAGTTTGATATAGTCCCACTTGTTCATTTTTTATTTTGTTTCCCTTGCCTAGGGAGATATGTTCATGAAGAAGTTACTCATGTTTATGTCCAAGAGATTTTTGCCTATGTTTTTTTCTAAGAGTTTTATGGTTTCATGACTTACATTCAGGTCTTTGATCCATTTCGAGTTTACTTTTGTGTATGGGGTTAGACAATGATCCAGTTTCATTCTCTTACAGGTAGCTGTCCAGTTTTGCCAACACCCGCTGTTGAGGAGGCTGTCATTTCCCCATTGTATATCCATGGCTCCTTTATTGTATATTAATTGACCATATATGCTTGGGTTTATATCTGGGGTCTCTAGTCTGTTCCATTGGTCTATGGGTCTGTTCTTTTGCCAGTACCAAATTGTCTTGATTACTGTGCCTTTGTAGCACAGCTTGAAGTCAGAGAGCGCAATTCCCCCTGCTTTATTCTCCCTTCTCAGAATTGCTTTGGCTATTCGGGGTCTTTTGTGGTTCCACATGAAATTTAGAACTATTTGCTCTAGTTCATTGAAAAATGCTGTTGGTATTTTGATAGGGATTGCATTGAATCTCTAGATTGCTTTAGGCAGGATGGCCATTTTGATAATATTAATTCTTCCTAACCATGAGCACGGGATGTGTTTCCATTTATTGGTATCTTCTTTAATTTCTCTCATGAGTGTCTTGTAGTTTTCAGAGTATATGTCTTTCACTTCCTTGATTGTTTATTCCTAGGAATTTTATTCTTTTGGATACAATTGTTAATGGAATTGTTTTCCTGATTTCTCTTTCTGCTAGTTCACTGTTAGTGTATAGAAATGCAACATATTTCTGTGTATTAATTTTGTATTCCGCAACTTTACCAAATTCCGATGTTATAACTTTTTAAAGCACCTGCTTTTCTTTTGTGCCAGGGGAGCCGGCTGTGGGGACCTGCTCGCAGTCTTCGTCTCAGATCTTACTTTTCCGTTTCTCTAATATCCCGTACACCATGCAATGTGTACCTGTGCTCCGGTGCAGATTACTAGGGCTGGTTATTTAGCAGTCCTGTGCTTCCACTCCCTCCCCACTCTGATTCCTTTCCTCCTGCCGGTGAGCTGGGGTGGGGGGCGTGCTCGGGTACCGCCAGGTCACAGCTTTGTATCTTACCCTTTTTGTGAGAGGCTAAATTCTTGTAGATGTAGATGTGGCCTCTCTGTTGTACTGTATCTTCTGGTCTCTCTTTTAGGAATAGTTGTATTTGCTATATTTTCAAAATATATATGGTTTTTGGAGGAGATTTCCACTGCCCTACTCATGCCACCATCTTGAGCACCCCCACAAAGAAATCTTATAGATCATATCTTCTTGTCATTTTACAGACTAGTCATTTTAAAACAAAAAATTTAAATGATATAACCACAGCTTTCAACCAGATCTTATCAAAGAGAAATATAGATCTCATTGTAAAATAGGCTTGAAAATAGAAAATTATCAGTTCAACCTCTGCAAATAAACATTAAATTGCCTCCCAGGAGACTCTCCCAATTTATGGATTTGTGACTGTCAGTGTACCACAGATTTGTCCTTATGGTGAGGAAGAAGTGATTGTAGTGGTTTGTAGCTTTAAAGCTAGTTTTGTATACTATAAAAACAGCTTGTCAGGAAATAGTGACTCTATAGCATCTTTTATGCTGATGGACAGTGACTGCAACGCGGTGTGTGTGGGGACTTGATAATGTGGGTGAATGTAGAAACCACAGTGTTGCCCATGTGAAACCTTCATAAGATTGTATATCAATGATAACTTAATAAAAAACAAAACTAAAAATAAATAAATAAAATAACAGCTTGTCAGCAGGCTGCCCAGGACTTCCAGACAGCATTCCACTGTCAATGCTACACTCGATACTATTTCAACTATACTTGATTACTATATAGATTGTATTGTGTGTGTGCGTGTGTGTGTCTATATAAAGGCTTATGCTGAAAATTAGATTCTCAAGTTTGGCCTAGAACCATATACCTTATATACAACATGCCCATGTGTATGATCTTGCTCAAACTGTCTGAGAGATGGTGTACTATCTTTTTCACTCACTCCTCAGTTGTTCTTAGTATTTTTTAATGGGGTGAATGGAAACAGAAAAAACTGAAATATTGTATGAGAGGGGAAGGGACAAAACAGGTTGAATATTTAGTTAGGTAGAAAATAATCTTAGTTTCCTTATAAATAAGATAGGAAGTAGTTTTTCCACCTTTTCCACTACTTGGAAATTCTCTTAGATTAATAAACTCTTTCTAAAAAGCAGAGTGTTCCCATCCCCCACCAGCAGGGATATGAGATAAAACTCATAATTCAAAGAAATTTCCTAATTATTCCTCATTTAGTAAACATTTCTAAAAAATGCCCAACTCATATTAAGCAAAGGAGATAGCAGTTTGGCTTTTATAAGACATCTCAGTACCTTATTTTGTAAAAGCTACATAGAAAGAACAACAAAAAAAAGCTTCACTGACATATACCTTATTGCACCACATGTCTATTTATCAAAATCTTAATTATCTAACCTGGAATGACGGAGACTGTCCTTTTTGTTTTTTGCAGAACACAATGTGCATTCACAGCCAACTGCATGGGGCTTGGGTAGAGATACATCTTGTTTTAACAACATTGTAAGTATTTCATAGTTGTTACGATGAGCAGCTAAAATAACAGGTGCAACATCCATAGTTGTTGAATACTCAGGATTCTGAATTCGCTCCATTAGTTTCTGGAAAATATTTATAGAAATGTCCAAAGGTTATTATTTGTGGCTACAAAAGAACCACATTTATCTTTTGATGTAAAGAATAAAATGAAATCAGAAGGCACAAACAACATAATAATTACTTTAAGGCATATGATAGATATTTCACTAGAACTATTTTTTGAAACCTCAAAACTTAACCTTAATTAATTGATGCAATATAATCATGACAGACAGATTTTCAATAGGAAACATTCACACAACTAAGTTCTGTTTTCCTAACAAAGAAGTGTGACACTATCTAGAGAAATACTTTAGGAAAAGTGTCTTCATTTCCACAAGATTACAGAAATATGCATGACAAGGATAAAGAACAAGAATTTTACAAAAAGGATATAATGGAAAAAAAGAAATGCTAAAAATTAGGCAAACTATAAATGCATAAGGAAAAACCTTATAAATTCCACCCCTATGGCAAACCTTGTCACTTGACAGCAACGCACAACACAGGTACTTGAAAAGGATAAGCAAATAGGAAACATTCTTCATTTTCTATAGTTTCTAATATTCCCAATCATTACCTTTACTACTTCTTGTTACAAATGCACAAAACACTAACAATCATAGTTTAGTTACTATTTAATGAATCCTGGAACTATTAGGCACTTTACATCTACCATTTCATTTAATCCCCACAATAGCCTGCAAAATTGAGCATTATTATCTCCATGAATAAACTGAGGCTCAGAGAAGTTAATGTGCCCAAGCTACACAACACAGTGGTGTAGCGCAGATCAGAACCTAGGTTTGAATTGCTCTGGAGCCTGAGCTCCTTTCACTACATGCGTTTATAGGCCTGGCAATGGCATATGAGGAAAGAAACATTAGTAAATAAAGAATCAGGGTTAAACAAAAAGGTTGACTATTTTATGACTATTGCATATTCTTCCCAATACTTCTCACTTTTTCACAGAGGTGTATCTGAGAACTATTTGATAACATAGCATAAGCTCATCAAGTTCAGATTTTTTTGTATTATTTATTAACATCATAAAAGTAGTACACACACATTATAAAATAACTGAAAAATATAGAAAAGCAGAAAGAATAAAAATACCCATATTCCTACCTAAAAACAGTGTACAGTTTTTCTCTCTAGTCCACACCCATTTTGAGAACATCTTTGTCATAGATGATTCAGCATAAATGATTAAAAACAACAGTCCTTAATATTTTGAAGATCAAGAACCCTTTTAATCATCCCATAAAACTAAAGGCCAGAATCTTCCACAAGAAAAAAAAATCATGTACATCAAGAATTCTGCATGCAAGTTAATGAAGTTCATAGAACCCATGTTCAAGATATTTTATTTGGTTTATTTATAACACTATACCTGAAAAAAATAAATAAAACAAATAACACTATCACAAACATCTTTACAAACAGAGCTGTATGGAAATTTAGGATTTTACTAACATGGGACCCCTGAATGGAATTGCAAGTCTAAAGACCATGAACAGTTCTGAAGTTTATATTATCAGAGTCCTTTTAATAGTTTCTATCACCAATATTGGAATGTACTCATCTCACACTTGAGGTTTATTCACCAATACTGGGCATAGTAACTCCCAATTAATCAGTGAAAAAAACTGTCACAAAATATTAATTTACTTTGATTGCCGATAAGTCTTAATGGTTTTAATAAAAAATTTATTTTTTCATTTTTATATATTTATAAATGTTTGTAAATTCCCACTTATTTATTGGGACTTCAAATTAATTTATTTTAAAATTACAGAAAAATATAAAAATAAAAATTAAGCCATTTCTCCCCTTATTATTGGCTATAAAGAGAAAACTATACTTAATCACTTAAGAGAAAATTGGTTCTCATTTTTCCTATGAAACATACTGAGATATATGAAAAACACTATTAGACATAGATAAGATTAAAATTCATAATTTCATTGTTTATAATATACATACTATTAAAAAAACATAGTTCAAAGTCAAAATTTATCAAAAGACAGTTTTAACAAGCCAAGAATATAGAATGAACTCACTGAAATGGTAAAAAAAAAAATAGTATATAAAAATATTTGACATTGCCAGTTGGGAAATAACAGAGCTGCTAAAATGTGATCTTGTGGTACTGAAGTATTCAAGCAAAGGCTTTTTTTTGGTTAGAAATAAAGTAGAAAGTGGTCTTTCACTGAGTAGATGAAGACGGCCTCAGCTTATAACTCAAGATTCAGTTCATAGTGTCAATGGTGAAGAAATATAGTCAGCTGCTCCAATACCCTGGCACACTACACCCCACCCTCTCCCTCAAGAAAGTAAATGGGTTAAAAGGCTAGAAGATGGAATACAAAATACAACAGTAACTGTAGGATAGATAACAGAAAATTGAATAGGATTCTAAAGAGTTTTGATTCTTTGGACATGAGCTATATTCTTAGTTCTTTTCTCTGTTCCTGTTGGTTTCTGACAACCACTTAAACCAGTTGGTACTATTTCCTATAAAAAGTCACACTTACAGAAACTTTATAATAGTCTAAGAAACAGTAAAATGTTTCAGTTAATATATCATAAAGTACACAGTTTAGTAGAACTCATTGTTAATGGCAGATAATCTGCAACCAATTTATAATTCTTTCTAAAACCATTTTTCTTCTGTGTATAGCCAGTTTACACTCATAGCAGTTATTTACACTGCTTGTTTCACCTCATCCTCACCAATAATGAATGTTACAATTAAAAAATTTTGATACACAACAAATATCTAACTTTTAAAATAGAATTCATTTATTAGTGACTTCCTAATTACAAAAGCAATAAGGAAAAATAAAGAGTAAGAAAAAGTAACCTTAATTTGGCACTCAGATGACTGCTATTTTTCTACATTTCCATATAGTTCCTTTTCTATGCATATTTTTAACCTTGCATCATATATGCACCATTTACTATTCATTTTTTAATGTCCGGTACATATTTTTCCATGTTCCTAAATATTCTTTTAAAAAACCATTTTAACATATATGTAATTATTTACATTTCCAATCCTCTATAGGCATACCTCGTTTTATTGAGCTTCACTTGACTGCACATCCCAGAAACTGTGTTTTTTACAAACTGAAGGATTATGGCAACCCCGCAGACAGCAAGTCTATCAGCACCATTTTTCCAATAGCATTTGCTCACTTTGTGTCTCTGTGTCACATTTCAGTTAACTGTTGCAATATTTCAACAAATTATTATTATTTGTTAGGGTGATCTGTGATCAGTGATCTTTGATGTGATGTTAATTATTTTGGGATACCATGAACCATGCCCATTGAAGATGGCAAAATTAATCGCTAAATGTTGTGTATGCTCTGACTGCTCCACCGACCGTCCATTCCCCATCTCTCTCCCTCTCCTCAGGCCTCCCTATTCCCTGAGACACAACAATACTGAAATTAAGCCAATTAATAACCCTGCAATGGACTCTACAAGTGAAAGGAAGAGTTGCACATCTTTCACTTTAAATCAAAAGTTAGACATGATTAAGCCTAGTGAGGAAGGTATGTCAAAAGCTAAGGCAGGCTGAACGCTAGGCCTCCTGTGCCGAACAGTTAGCCAAGTGGTGAATGCAAAGGAGAAGTTCTTGATGGAAATTAGAAGTGCTCCTACAGTGAACACACAAGTGATAAGGAAGCAAAACAGCCTTATTGCTGAGATGGAGAAAGTATGAGTGGTCTGGAGAGAAGATCCAACCAGCCACAACACTCCTTTAAGCCAAAGCCTAATTCAGAGCAAGACACTAACTCTCTTCAATTCTATAAAGGCTGGGAGAACTGAGAAGGCTGCAGAAGAAAAGTGTGAAGCTAGCAGAGGTCAGTTCATGAGGTCAAAGGCAAGAAGCCACCTCCCTAACATCAAAGTGCAAGGTGAAGAAGCAAGTGCTGATGGAGAAGCTGCAGCAAGTTATCCAGAAGATGTAGCTCAGATCATTCATGAAGGTGGCTACACTCAACAGATTTTCAGTGTACATGAAACAGTCTTCTATTGTAAGAAGATCCCACCTAGGACGTTCACAGCTAGACAGGAGAAGTCAATGCCTGGCTTCAAAGCCTCAAAGGACAGCTCGTTCTCTGTTAGGGGTTAATACAGCTGGTGACTTTAAGATGAAGCCAATGCTCATTGATAATTCTGAAAATCCTAGATCCCTTAAGAATTGTGCCAAATCTCTGGCTGTGCTCTAAAAGTGGAAGAACAAAGCCTGGATGATAGCGCATTTGTTTACAACATGGTTTACTGAATATTCTAAGCCCACTCTTGAGACCTAATGCTTAGAAAAAAGACTCCTGTCAAAATATGACACTCAATGGAGAAAGGATTAAAGATGGGGGCATGAGAGGTGAGACAGAGGCTTCCTCCTAAAACTGCATATAATATGAAAATATAACTAATACAACTACCCTTGAAAGAGCAACAGGAAAGAGGAGTGCACCAAACTGCATACACCTGGAGACAAGGGCAGACCTCACGGAAAAGGGTAATGTACTAAAGCTGTGGCCTTGTGGGATCCAAGTTCTTGCCCCCACCCCAGATTACCGATGGGAGGAAGAAGAACGGAGCAGGGAGGAGTGGAGATATGAGACTGCTGAATACCTAACTCCAGAGATCTGCTCTGGGAGCACAAACCTACATTTCATGGTGCTTGCATGATACTCTCGTAATTAGGGGTTGGAAAGCTAAGATAGGCAGAATTCCTGGAGAGACTAAGATTCCAGCTGCTTGTGGAAAGCAGGGACCATATCCAGCTGCTCTGGGACAAAAGAAAGGCGGGCAGTCGGAGAGACTTCCTAACAAAGAAGCACTTAGCAAGAGGGCTGTTAAAAGGGCAAGGATTGCACAGAGCTTACTGCTCAGGAGAAAGGACAGGTAGACAAAATTGTCCAGGTGTGCTCTGCCCAGCAGGTTGGGAGCTTTCATGATTTCAGGTGCTCCAGCTCCCTGGCTGCCTACACAGCTCCAAGAACCCCTTCTGTGATAGGCAGCCTACTGCGCCTTTCTCCTGGCCAGCCCCACCTGACTTGCAAACTGGGAAACCCTACCCTGGCGTTACGCCAGCCAGAGAGAAGATCTGTCTAAAGCAAGTAAAACCACAAAGCACAGAGGCTTATACCTGTGTGCTTGGCCTACTGGTTCAGGCAGTGGAGACAGGCATAGCAGCCGGGAAGCAGGAAACAGCTCTTTCCTCACCCCAGACACCAATACCACTCCCCTGCAAACTGCAACATTGCTTCAGGGGCTGAGCAGCTCCAGAAATTAGAGCTTCTGGGCACTAGAGGGCGCTATACACAATTATGAAACGCCAAAGTAACCTGGTTCAGAGTAAAATTATTAATACAGCTCCTGAGAAAGATTTAAATGATATGGACCTCATGACTCTCCCTGAAAGGGAGTTCAAAATAAAAATCATTAACATGCTCATGGAGGTACGGAAAGGTATTCAAGAACTCAGGAACGAATTATGGTCGGAGATTCAATCATTGAAGAGCACAATGGATGGTATTAAAAGCAGACTGGATATGGTGGAGGAGACGATAAATGAAATAGAAACTAGAGAAGAGGAATACAAAGAAGCTGAGGCACAGAGAGAAAAAAGAATCTCCAAGAATGAAAGAATATTGAGAGAACTGTGTGACCAATACAAATAGAACAATATTCACATTATAGGGGTACCAGAAGAAGAAGAGAGAGAAAAAGGGATAGAAAGTGTCTTTGAGGAGGTGATTGCTGAAAACTTCCCCAATCTGGGGAAAGAGATAGTCTCTCAGGCCATGGAGGTACACAGAACTTCCAACACAAGGGACCCAAGGAAGACAACAACAAGACATATAGTAATTAAAATGGCAAAGATCAAGAATAAGGACAGACTATTAAAAGCACTCAGAGAGAGAACTAAGATCACATACAAAGGAAAGCCCATCAGGCTATCATCACTTCTCAGCACAAACCTTACAGGACAGAAGGGAGTGGCATGATGTATTTAATGCAATGAAGCAGAAGGGCCTTGAACCATGAATACTTTATCCGGGCAAGATTATCATTTAAATTTGAAGGAGGGATTAAACAATTCCCAGATAAGCAAAAGCTGAGAGAATTTACCTCCCACAAACCATCTCTACAGTGTATTTTGGAGGGACTGCTACAGATGGAAGTGTTCCTACGGTTTAATTGCCGTCACCAGAGGTAATAAAACCACAGTAAAGTAAGTAGAACAGCAAATTCCTAAGAAAATGCAAAATTACATTAACTATCCCCAAAGTCAATCAAGGGATAGACATACAGTACAGAATATGATACCTAATATATAAAGAACGGAGGAGGAAGAAAAAGGAGGAGAAAAAAAAAGAACCTTTAGATTGTGTTGGTAATAGCATATTAAGTGAGTTAAGTTAGACTCTTAGATAGTAAGGAAGTTAACCTTGAACCTTTGGTAATCACAAATCTGTAGCCTGCAGTGGCAATAAGTACATACCTATCCATAATCACCCTAAATGTAAACAGTCTGAATGCACCAATCAAAAGACAAAGAGTCAATGAATGGATAAAAAAACAAGACCCATCTATATACTGCCTTCAAGAGACTCACTTTAAACCCAAAGGCATACACAGACTAAAAGTGAAGGGATGGAAAAAGACACTTCATGCACATAATAGGGAGAAAAAAGCAGGAGTTGCTGTACTTGTATCAGACAAAATAGACTTTAAAACAAAGAAAGTCACAAGAGACAAAGAAGGACATTACATAATGATACAAGGGTCAATCCAACAAGAAGATATAACCATTATAAATATCTATGCACCCAACAGAGGAGCACCCACATATGTGAAACAAATACTAAGAGAATTAAAGGGGGAAATAGAATGCAATGCATTCATTCTAGGAGACTTCAACACACCACTCACTCCAAAGGACAGATCAACCAGACAGAAAATAAGTAAGGAGACAGACGCACTGAACAACACATTGGAACAGATGGAACTAACAGATATCTACAGAACTCTACACCCAAAAGCAGCAGGATACACATTCTTCTCAAGTGCACATGGAACATTTTCAAAAATAGATCATGTACTAAGCCACAAAAAGAGCCTCAGTAAATTCCAAAAGATTGAAATTGTACCACCCAGTTTCTCAGACCACAAAGGTATGAAACTAGAAATGAAGTACGCAAATAAAATGAAAAATCGCACAAACACATGGAGCCTTAATAACATGCTACTAAATAATCAATGGATTAATGACCAAATAAAAACAGAGATCAAGCAATATATGGAGATAAATGACAACAATAATTCAACACCGTAAAATCTGTGGGATGCAGCAAAGGCCCTGCTAAGAGAAAAGTATATTGCAATACAGGCCTCCCTCAGGAAAGAAGAACAATCCCATATGAGCAATCTAAACTCACAATTAACAAAACTAGAAAAAGAAGAACAAATGAGACCCAAAGTCAGTAGAAGGTGGGACATAATAAAGATTAGAGCAGAAATACATAAAATCAAGAAGAATAAAACAATAGAAAGGATCAACGAAAGCAAGAGCTGGTTCTTTGAAAAAATAAACAAAATAGATAAACCCCTAGCCAAACTTATCAAGAAAAAAAAGTCTACTCACATAAACAGAATCAGAAATGAGAAAGGAAAAATCACTATGGATACCACAGAAATACAAAGAATTATGAGAGAATACTATGAAAATTTATATGCTAACAAACTGGATAACCTAGAAGAAATGGACAACTTTCTAGACAAATACAACCTTCCAAGCCTGACCCAGACAGAAACAGAAAATCTGAACAGACCAATTACCAGCAACGAAATTGAACAGGTAATCAAAAACTTACCTAAGAACAAAACACCTGGAGCAGATGGCTTCACCACTGAATGTTATCAACCATTTAGTGAAGACCTAATACCCATCCTCCTTAAAGTTTTCCAAGGACTAGAAGAAGAGGGAATACTTCCAAACTCATTCTATGAGGCCAGCATCACTCTAATACCAAAACTGGGCAAAAACACCACAAAGAAACTACAGACCAATATCCCTGATGAACATAGATGCAAAAATACTCAACAAAACATTAGCAAACCGAATTCAAAAATACATCAAAAGGATCATCCATCATGATCAAGTAGAATTTATTCCAGGGATGCAAGGATGGTACAATATTCGAAAATCCATCAACATCATCCACCACATCAACAAAAAGGAGGACAAAAACCACATGATCATCTCCATAGATGATGAAAAAGCATTTGACAAAATTCAACATCCATTCATGATAAAAACAATAAAAAAAATCAGTATAGAGGGCAAGTACCTCAACATAATAAAGGCCATATATGACAAACCCACAGCCAACATTATACTTAACAGCAAGAAGCTGAAAGCATTTCCTTTAAGATCGGGAACAAGACAACGATGCCCACTCTCCCCACTTCTATTCAACATAGTACTGGAGGTCCTAGCCACAGCAATCAGACAACACAAAGAAACAAAAGGCATCCAGATTGGCAGGGAAGATGTTAAACTGTCAATGTTTGCAGATGACATGATATTGTACATAAAAAACCCTAAAGAATACACTCCAAAACAACTAGATCTAATATCTGAATTCAGCAAAGTTGCAGGATACAAAATTAAAACACAGAAACCTGTGGCATTCCTATACACTAACAATGACCTAGCAGAAAGAGAAATCAGGAAAACAATTCCATTCACAGTTGCATCAGAAAAGAATAAAATACCTAGGAATAAACCTAATGAAGGAAGTGAAAGACCTATACCCTGAAAACTACAAGACACTCTTGAGAGAAACTAAAGAAGATACAAATAAATGGAAACACATCCCGTGCTTATGGATAGGAAGAAATTATGATTGTGAAAATGGCCATCCTGCCTAAAGCAATCTACAGATTCAATGCAATTCCTATCAAAATACCAACAGCATTTTTCAACAAACTAGAGAAAATCATTCTAAAATTCATATGGAACCACAAAAGACCCCAAGTACCCAAAGCAATTCTGAGAAGGAAGAATAAAGCTGGGGGGATTGTGCTCCCGAACTTTAAGTTTTAGTACAAAGCCACAGTACTCAAGACAATTTGGTACTGGCACAAGAACAGACCCATAGACCAATGGAACAGACCAGAGAGCCTTGATATAAACTCAACCATATATGGTCAATTAATATATGATAAGGAGCCATGGACATAGAATGGGGAAATGACAGCCTCTTCAACAGCTGGTGTTGGCAAAACTGGACAGCTGCATGCAAGAGAGTGAAACTGGATTATTGTTTAACCCCATACACAAATGTAAACTCGAAATGGATCAAGGACCTGAATGTAAGTCATGAAACCATAAAACTCTTAGAAGACAACATAGGCAAAAATCTCCTGAATATAAGCATGAGCGACTTCTTCCTGAACGCATCTCCTCAAGCAAGGGAAACAAAAGCAAAAATGAACTCATGGGACTACATCAAACTAAAAAGTTTCTGTACAGCAAAGGACACCATCAACAGAACAAAAAGGCATCCTACAGTATAGGAGAATATATTTGTAAATGACATATCCGACAAGGGGTTAACATCCAAAATATATAAAGAACTTACACGCCTCTACACCCAAAAAGCATCTAACCCAATTAAAAAAATGGGCAGAGTATATGAAGAGACAGTTCTCCAAAGAAGAAATTCAGATGGCCAACAGACGTGTGAAAAGATGCTCCACATCACTAATCATGCAAATTAAAACCACAATGAGATATCACCTCACACCAGTAAGGATGGCCAGGATCAAAAGGACTAAGAACAACAAATGCTGGCGAGAATGCGGAGAAAGGGGAACCCTCCTACACGGTGGGAAGCTATTTCAACCATTGTGGAAAGCAATATGGAGGTTCCTCAAAAAAAACTAAAAATAGAAATACCACTTGACCTGGGAATTACACTCATTGGAATTTACCCAAAGAATACAACTTCTCAGATTATATGCACTCCTATGTTTATTGCAGCACTTTTTGCAATAGCCAAGATATGGAAGCAACGTAAGTGTCCATGAGTAGATGAGTCGATAAAGAAGAGGTGGTACATATACACAATGGAATACTATTCAGCCACAAGAAAGAAACAAATCCTACCATTTGCAACAATATGGATGGAGCTGGAGGATATTATGTTCAGTGAAATAAGCAGGCGGAGAAAGACAAGTGCCCAATGATTTCCCTCATTTGTGGAGTGTAACAACGAAGCAACACCGAAGGAACAAAATAACAGCCCACTCAGAGACTCCAAGATGCAACTAGTGGTTACCAAAGGGGTGGGGTGTGGGAAGGCGGGTGGGGAGGTTGGTAAAAGGGGATTTAAGGGTATTATGTTTAGTACACATGGTGTGGTGGATCACGAGGAAAACAGCGTAGCACAGAGAAGGTAAATAGCGAATCCGTGGCATCTTACTACACTGATGGACCATGACTGCATTGGGGTATGAGTGGGGACTTGATAATATGGGTAAATGTAGTAACCACATTGTCTTTTCATGTGAAACATTCATAAGAGTGTATATCAATAATACCTTAATTTAAAAAAATATGACACTCATTGACAATGCATCAGTCACCCAAGAGCTCTGACCATGATGTACAAAGATGTGAATGTTGTTTTCGTGCCTGCTAACACAACATCTATTCTGTACCCCATGGATCAAGGAGTCATTTCAACTTTCAAGTCTTATCATTTAACAATGACATTTTGTAAATGTACAGCTGCCATAGATCATGATTTCTCTGATGGATCTTGGCAACGGAAATTGAAAACCTGCTGAAAAGATTCAACATTCTAGGTGTCATTAAGAACATTCATGATTCATGTGAAGAGGGCCAAATATCAACATTAACTGTAGTTTGGAAAAAGTTGATACGAGCTCTCACAGATGACTGAGAGATTCAAGACTTCAGTAGAGGAAGTAACTGCAGATATGGTGGACACAGGAAGAGAACAGAATTAGAAGTGGAGCATGAAGATGTGACTGAATTGCAGCAATGTCATGATAAAACTTGAATGGATGAGGAGTTGCTTCTTATGGATGAAGAAGGAAAGTAGTTTCTTGAGATGGAACCTACTTCTAGTGAAGACTGTTGAAATGACAAGATTCTGAATATTACATAAACTTAGTTAATAAAGCAGTGGCAGGGTTTGAGAGGACTGACTCAAATTCTGAAAGACGTTCTACTGTGGGTGAAATGTTACTAAACACTATCCAATGCTACAGAGAAATTGTTGGCGAAAGGAAGAGTCAATCGATGCAGCAAACTTCACTGTTGTCTTATTTTAAGAAATTGCCACAGCCACCCCAGCCTTCAGCAACCATTACCCTGATCATTCAGCAGCTATTAACATCAGGGAATATCCTCTACCAAGAAAAAGATTATGAGTTACCAGAAGCTCAGATGATGGTTAGCATTTTTTTAGCAATCAAGTATTTTTTAATTAAAGTATGTACATCATTTTTTAGACATAATGCTATTCACACTTAACAGACTTCAGTTAAGAGTAAACATAACTTGTATATGCACTGGGAAATAAAAAAATTCATTTAACTTGCTTTATTGCACTATTCATTTCATTGCAGTGGTCTGGAACCAAACCTGTTATATCTCCAAGATATGACTGTATTTGGGGATGCTTAGCTTGTGTAACATGGGTTTTCCATTGCTACAGATAAGATGGCAATGAGTATTTTTGTCTATATTTCTGACCATTTCCTTGATAAGTTCTTAAAGGAGGAAGCACAAGGTTAAAAAATATGAACATCCTTCTTGTTTATGACAATACCCTTCCAAACTGCTTTCCAAAATATCCTCCCTACCAGAGTATTTGAGACTGTACTACTTCAGTACCATTGTTTTTTTAAAATCTTTGCTAACTTGATATTCAAAAATTAGTATCTTGTATTTGATTATCAGTGAGGTTTAATATTTTGTACTTTCTTTTCTGATATTTTTTCATCTCCAATTTTTTCATGTTCAAATTTTGTGATATTGGTGTTTTTCATCAATTTGTCTAATATTATGAATTTGTGAGATATGTTGAAAATATATTTTTTCAGTTATCCATCTACTTCCTAAATTTTGCCTGATGTGTCAATTCCAGAAATTTAACTTGTATATGGCCAAAAGGCTATGTCACTGTGATCTTTGTCCACTGCTTTTATGTTTAGAAAGTCCTCCCATTCCCAACCAGTTAAATATTCACCTATATTTTCTTCCAGTTTTATGGTTTCATTATTTATATTTAATTCTCAAATCTATCTGTAAACTAATCTGTATTTTATACTTAACCTGGAGAATATTCCAAACTAAAAAATTGGTCCACACTGACAAAATTATGGAAATATCACTAATTTTAAAAAGGTTTCCTGAAAGCAATATTATTCTTGCAAGTGTCTACTTACTCTAAAGCAATATTTTTACAGAGTTAAAAAAAAATTTATTTCTTTAAAACAAAATAAATTTGGGGGAAGAAAAAAATGGCAATGGGGCAGGAGATCCTTTTTGGTTTAAAAATCCAAATTAATAAATATTTAAGAGTACTAACTACTATAGTTGGTCTTGATGTTCGTTTTGGTCGATGATTAAGTAGTATATCAACAGCTCCCACTACTTCAGAGTCGATTGCCACCAAAAGTGCATCTGCGGACTTTAAAAAAAAAAAGGTTAAAAATGAAAATGAAGGATAAAAAGGTAAGACTATTTATTTTTATTAATTCATAAATAAAAGTTTCTTTTTAAAAATCTAAAATGTATTATGTACAGTAATGTTGAATATTTAAAAGATTTAGACTGTCCAAATAGTACATTTGCTTGCCTACGCAGTACTTCTTTGCACCACAACACGTTTCTGATCTGGTTTCACTTCATGAGCTGGTAAAATAATGACAGCTTGACAGAAGGATTTATTAATTGAACAGTGCTGATCCATGCAGTATTTAAAGTTGATATTTTTTTTCAAAATCTTTATTCTTGAACTTTGGACCAAAAGAATCTTAACATTCCAAATCCATAAATTGCCAAGGACTACTACTACAAAGGACTGTGTTCAGTATAGGAAAAATGATAGCTAACACAACCATAAGGATAGAATAGGGGAGAAAGGAAAATATGTGAACAGAGCAAAGAGCTGTTCTCCTCTTTAAAACACACATGGCTGACTGAAATGGTACAAATGTGACATTAATATCAGTAACCTTATCAAGTAAAACCACAAAGAAGTAGGCTCCTGAAGTCCTTGGATACAGGAGAGAGAAGTGACTTTATAGTTGTACTTCTAAGTGACAGCTCATTTTGAAGCTCCAACTTTGAAGGAGGATAAAGTAACCAGCTGAGGAAATGGGGACTCCTCAGCTCTGTAACAAAGTCAACCATCCTATTAGGATACTTGGCAACCATGACATCAAGTTGTTGGGTTTTGTTTTAAGAAAACTGTAAAGGCATAAGGGAAACATGGGTATAAATAATAATTTATTTTAAGAAGATGTCCTGATTATTTTTAATCTATACATTTTTTACTGTTATAATCTTTAACTATTTAAATCAATGTTCTCTCTATTGAAAATGAAACTACATCAGATCTTTAATATTCTTTGTATCTGAAAAGAATAAAGCTTTCATCTACTTTAGATGTCAAAAATAAGACTAGAAATGGCAAATTTTATCTAGATGTCTTAAAATAGGGCTAAGCACCCTAAGGAAAGGGTTGGGACCACATTCAACCATTAGGAACCACCTATTACCACAGGAAAAACTCCCCACCTTGATGGGAAGTTTAATTCATTATTTTATCCCTTAAAACATTTAGGGTTCACTGGGCTGTAGCCTATTCTTTAGTCTAGCATTATTTTCTTTTGCTTTGCAATCATTGCTCTTTAGTTTTTACGATACTTGGTCAGGTGAAGCAAAAAAAAACAAAAAACAAAAGAATCATGTGCTCATTACTACTAAACATTTCATTTATTATTTTTAATTTTAACTCATAATGCTAACTATAGTAATGCCACTGCTCTCAAAATAAAAACACCAGGAAACTCCAACAATCTGAAACACAGTCATGGATCCAGCTGCAAATTAAAAAAAAAAAACATATCAAAATGTCACAAACTAAACTCTTGGGCCTTATTTCCCAGAGGGATCTGCCTCAACCACATGGACTAGGAATTGTCTATAAATGATGGATATCTGGCTTTCCCCAAGTACCCTTCAGGTCTTTACTGAGAAAGGGAACAACTAGATAAAAACCAACAAAGGAGGGAGAAGGAAAGAAAAAATTGCTAGTAATTGACCACTGAAAAGTAGCAAAATCACTATCAATACTCAGCAGTCTGAGGCCATTTAATGTTAAAAATAATTTAAAAACATATTAATAGTTTCAGACTATATGAAGCAAAATACAATGATTACATTCTCAATGATTCCCACTTATGGTGGTAAAATTAAATTATATTCAGATACACTATTTAGAAAATAAAGATTCATGTTAAGTCTTTCAATGCTTAAAAGGATAAGCTTCAGGTATAAAAATATGTATATAAAAAAGTCACGCAAATAAGGAGTTACCACTGAATTATTCTTTATTCTGCACAAATGGTATGTTATCTGATAAATCAAAGGCAGCAGTTCTGAAAGAAAAAAATGTTTTAAATGAATTTTAAAAATATTTATAGGTACATAAAATGTCCTCGTTAGTTTTGCTTCCCAATTTCTCACAGATATTTGACAATTCCTTATTAAAATCTATTTAATACATATACTTACTAATGAGGTCACTATCTTTCTCACCTCAGAATTTGTCTTTTCAACAATTCCCATACTCTTTCCTCTAAACTCCAGAGTAAAAAGCTACTTATTTACATTCCAAAACTAAATTTTCCACCTTGGTATTCTACTTAATGCTATTCTGCCTTCTATAGGACCTTGGTCCTTCATTTACAGAAATATCAGCCTAGCCCCCACCTCCCAAAACACAAAATAGTTCTTCACTCTTTGCTAACTTGACTTGATCCTATCTTTCTCTTATCATTCAAATTTTCTTTATTTCCATTTTGTCAAACTTCTCAAACCTATGCATATCATTTTCACTAATTCTACTGCTGCCAGAGTTTCAAACTCCAGTGGCCCTTTGTACCTCCTAATTTTCTTTGATTTCTAAGCCATAGTAAAACTAGTTTTCTTGGTTTTTACAGCACTGCACTAGCCCAACTCCTTTAATGAAACTCTTCCCTTCTTATGCTATTAATGCAGGCGCTTCCTGAGAATCAGCACCTGCTGTTTTGCTCTTCTCTGCGACTACACCACTCTCACGTCAGTAATGACCCCCATGTCCATGACTGCCTTATCTCTCCAGACTGACCTCTCCCTAGAGACATCATCTTCATCTGTAACTATCCACTGGATACTGCCTGGTATCCCCAAAATAAACAAGGCTGAAACTAGGATTCACATGTCTCTGCCCCAAGCTTGACTTCTCAACTTCCTGTTTTTCTTTCATTCTTCTCCCATTTACCCACGTTTAAGATTTCCAAATCATCTTGGAGTCCTTCTCAATTCTCCCTCCAAATTTCAATATTCACTACTTTCTACCAATTCTTTCTTTATCTCTCACATCTGCCACTATCCCCCATTCTTATAGTCACTATTCCAGCTCAGGTTTTAACCAGTCCATATCTGGATTACTATTAAAAACTGCTCAACCCAAGCTATAGCTTTCCCCACTTTCCATTTTTTAATCTATACTGAACACAGCCACTAGATTATTTATTTTCCAGCTATTTCTCTCTGCTATCCAACCCAAATATTTGTTCAAATAGGCTAAGTCAACTTCATTGTCTCAAGAATATACATTGCACATGCCTTTTTTACATCCTTCACATCCCCTGTTCCTGACCTATATACATATTTTTGAAAGCAGTTCTGGGTAGTAGGTAAAAGCATGGACTCTGGAGCCAGAACCTGGATTCCACTTCCAGGTCTGCCATTTATGGAGTGACTTTGGGCAAGTTACTTAACCTTTCTGTACCCTGGTTTCTTCCTTTATAAAATGGATAATAATAGTATGTATATGTAGCTGCTCTGAGGAATAAGTGAATATATTTAAGGTTCCTGGCACACAACACGGTATCAATATTAGGAATTATTAGTGTTTCAAGACTGAGCTCAATTGACAATCCTTTATGAAACCTTTCTTGATAGCTCCAAACCACAGTGATCTTCTCTTTCCTGTATTTCTAAAACATTTAGTGTAAAGCACAAAAGTTAAAGTATAAAACAGTGTTTCTCAATAGTGGCACTACTGACATTTGGGGCTGGGTAATACTTTGTTGTGGGGGCTGTCCTGGGCACTGTAGGATGGTTAGCAGGTCCCAATCCTTGGCCTACCACATGCCAGTTGCAATCCACCCCCTATGAAACCAAGAATGCCTCCAACATTGCCAAATGTCCCGAGGAGCAAAATTATCCAGTTGAGAGCCACTAGTATAACACAAGATAAAATACATGAAAGCATTTTGTAACCTCAAAACAATATACAATGGTCAAGTAGTATTACCCCTCAGCACTTATAAAATACACTTTTGTATTATTTAATTGATTTGAAATTCATATGTACTTTCATTGTCCAATTAGTTTTAACATCCTTTAGAACAGATCATGTTTTACTTATTCATTTCCACAATCATGCCCAATGGAAGGTGTTGGACATCTGTCAATCAATAGATAAGACATAGTAACCTGAGACAGAACATAGTAAACTGGAAAGAGCATGGGATTTGCTGTCAGAAGATCAGGTTCAAATCTTAGTTTTGCCCTTACTTATTTTAGAACTTTGGGCAATTCATTAAAGCCTATGAGCCTCAGTTTTCAGTCCTATAAAAATCTAACATCTATATAGGCAGCTATGATATTCAAGTGTGATCAGGTATGTGAAAGAACCATTTATATTACAGAATGATTATATACAAAGAATTACATATGTAAAAAGACAAAAACGATTATACCATATATACCTCTTTTATCCAGAATCATCAGGGACTTCATAACCTTATTTTCTAGGTAACTGAAGCTTATGCCTTTAAGTGTTTAACTTTGAAATTGAAACTATTTTGAGGAAGTTTTCTGTATTCAGAAGTATAATATATATTCTTTCTTCTAAAACAATAGGTACTGAATATAACTTAATTTTTCCTTACTGATTCTGGGCTATTGTTATAAACATTAATTACTATTCTAACATACAGCTCCTCAGAGGTTATCATGTATGAAATGTTATGGCCCAGCATTAAATAAATGCTACACCTCATTTTGTTCCACTGCAGTCCTCATGCCCCTCTATTGCCCCTCTAATTCTCCATGGATTAGAAAACGAAGTAATTAAGTTTGGTGAAGTGGAATGTAAAATGAGAAAAAATACACTTTGAAGGAGGGGTCCAGAAGTACTCCTCCTATGACTAAAGTTCATAAATGGGAGACTTCATAGCATCTACTCTGCTCAGAAGTATTTTTTTTACTTACTTTCTGATTCTCAGTGGTGTTCTGGATTACTGAAACTGCTGGGAAAGCAAATCCTTTTTCTACTCTAAATATGTATATGTAAAGATAGTACCATATGTTGTAACACATATCTATATAACAGAAATGTACACAGAACTAACCTACTGATAATTTTATAATTTTCTATGAGTGCTTCCTGATGTCTCTATATATATACACACACATATGTAATTTAAAGCTACAACAGATCAAAAACCATACTTTTTGAAAGAAAAAAAAGAGCCAGAATTCATGAGCTAAGTTCCATCATAAGAAAACCAAAAAGTAAAGAAAAATATATTAAATTTCCTTCAGAATCTCTTAACTGAATTCTTTTAAGACAAATACATATGCCTGAACTGATATGAAGACAAACAGAAAGTATTTTCCAGTTAAAAAAAATTCACTCACATTTATTTCTAAGCAAATGTCAAATCTGAGACAAAAAAGGAAGATTTAATAAAATTTAACAGGAGAAAATCAAAGCCTAACTGAAAATTGCTTTGTGAGTAACGAGCATTTTGTTCTTGCAGTATAAATTATATGGGCCACAGAACAACCTGTTCCCCCTAACACTTCCAGAATGGCTGTACTATTTTTAGATATATAATATAAATACTAATAATGTAATAAAAACAAACTTATTTTTAATAAGTCAGGATACCTCTGTCAGATGCTGTAAAACAGGCAAGATGGGGGATGGGGTGAAAGTTGGGAGGAAAAAGATAAATCAAGTCAAAATATACTTTTTAAAAAAGGCTTTTTTTGTTTTTTTTTTGAAACTGTTAGTGGCTCAAAACCAAATAAAAGGTGAACAAGAGAAGACAGACTGCTACTTCAACTGCCCATGGCAAAAAGCAGTCCCATGCCTTCCAGCACACACTGCCCTTCCCTGGGGCACACAGCTGGAGGTTGGATTCCAGGCCCCTCCCTGGCCTCCTTGGTTCTCTCAGGCAACTTTCACTGCACAGCCGCTGGAGGAGGGCCTGGAAGATTAGAAAAGGAACCAAGGGTGCCTCCCAGGTTTCTGGCATTGGCAAATGGTTGTGGGTGGTGCCATCTACCGAGAGGAGGGAGACTGAAGGAAGAATGGTTATGTTGGGGGGTGGGTGAATCACAAATTCCCTTTGGGACATTCTAAGTGTGAGGCATCCACCTGAAAAGATGAAAGCATCTGTATATACGATTCGGGGATCAGAGGAAAAAAAAAAAGAGAGAGAAGACAGAGAAAAAGCAAAGAAGGAAAAAAAGAAGGAAGAGAGAGAGGAAGGAAACTAGAGAGAAAGAAAACATGGCATATCTAACAGTACTTAGAAGCTACTGGATAAAATTATCTAGCCTTGTACCTGACAACCGTAGTCCAAAAGAAGCTGCAGAATATCCAAGTTTTCGTTTTCAATAGTTATGGTAACAGCATTTCTCCCAAGCACATCTACGCAATTTATGTTCAAGTCACCTGAACTGTTTTCCTCCAAAATCTTTTTAACCATATAATAGTCACCTAAATAACAATATATAAACATAATTTAATATCCATGACATTAAATAAGAATGACTTTAAAGAAAACTTAGCCTATTGATTTAAATAACCTAAACTCATTTTTTTATATGGAAATGTGCAAAGAAAACGTGAACATTTCCTTGCTGAAAACATATATCCTAATATGTACATCGCTGCAAACAGAAACCAGAAAAAATTTAAATATGCAGTTTGAAATAAAACTTGTTAGTTTAAAATTCATAACTGATTATAAGGAGAGAAGCTTTTAGAAGATATTTAAAATAAAGAATGTCCACAGACTGGAAGCTAATAAAAATAAAATAAGATAGAAGAAGCTTAAAGGATTTAAGTTTTACATCTCAAATACATACACACATTTACTCAAACATCAAAATGGTTAAAAATGAGACCTAGGAAGAAGTGAAGGGTGTTATGAAGAGGTCTTAAAGGGGAAAACATTTGGTAAAGCAGTGTGAGTGTGTATATACCTGGGATATATATAAGGGGAAGAATGCCTGATTCCTCTCCTCTCCTCCCCACTGTTAACACACACACACACACTCTCTCTCTCTCTCTCTCTCACACACACACACTCTCACACACTACATTAAATGACTAGGCCAAATTCAGAATACCTCAAAGTGAAATTCTGGCTTGTCAAGGCCATGCAGGTTACTATCTGCCTAACTCTAGCCTACATCAAAACAGTCGACCCATGAAGGAAAATAAGAATAATTATGGAGGTAATCATTTTCACAGAGGGTCCATTTTATCTGCTGACCAGCTGGTGCAGTAATAAATGGACTATATCAAAAGAGAAATACTAATAGAGAAAGAAAGCAAGGTGGATTTTATTTCATTTTACTTTTTAAACATAAGATGAATAAACCATTTTAAATGACTCGCAAATACTGCTGTTCCTTAGAAATCTATGAATAAGAAACAGGAAAAGAATAGAAACTAGAAGGAGAAAAGAAATTATTTTTTGATACAGAGAGAGAAAACCCTAAAACTAAACTAAGTAAGAAAGGTAACAGATTTTTGTTCAAAATTTCAAATAAATTTTCTATTTTTAACCAATGACTTTAAAAGTCACCACACATTTTGGAAGAAGCTTTCTTGATGGCATATTTCCTTTGTTCTCTCAATAGGAAAACTAGGCACAAAAGGAAGTATTTTTCTCATAGCACTACTAATGTTTAGACACTAATGCTCCATAGCAAAAACTTACAAAACTCTTCAAAACTGAAGTTTTTAACCACTGATAATGGTTTAACTGATAATGAGCACACAGATAGACCTGTGAAAAGTTATCACTATTACTGGAAAATAACATTTAAAACTTTATTTCAGATGAATTTATTTCATTATCTTATTAGTAGGAGAATGTTACCCATAAACTCTTTTTTTCTTTGGTTTCATGTGTCTAGGCGAGGATTAATTTTTTATTTATCCTGCTTGGGACTCATTAGGCTTTCTGAATCTAAAAGGACTTCTGCACTTTATTAACTATGCAATACTTTTAGCCATTGTCTCTTCAAATATTGCTTCATGCCTATATTATTTTCTCTCCTATTGCACTTCATTACTAGACATTATGTTGGATCATCTCGTTCCAACTTCTTTGTCTCTAAAGATTTTTTCTCTTTCTCTTTCCTGCATTCTGGGTAATTTCTTCAGCTTTCTCTTCTAGTCACTTATTCCTGCTTCAACTATTTCTGCTATTTAACCCATTCACTGATATTGTTAATGACTGCATTTTTAATTTCTATCAGTTTTATTGGATTCCTTTCCAAATATTTTGATTTGCTCTCTGCTTTTCCTTTCCTTTAAGTTTTTATCATTTTAAACATACTTATTTATGGTCTCTATATGATAATTATCTTAAGGTCTTAAGGAGTTAAATCTATTGTGTCTACCAACTTGTGGTAATAATGGGTGACTGCCTTCTGAATTTTTAAATTGGGTATTGCAAACTCATCTTCATATAGTTTAACTGTGGGAATCCTGGCAACCTACTTTGAAAGCTTATACCAGCAAGGATGTTTTGTGTTTGCTTCTTCCAGGTAACTCAGAAGCTTTGCTACCCTATGAGTCATTTTCATACTAATTTCTTGGTTTAGATCTTCCTAGACCATGTAGGTATATTAGTTTAAAACCCAAGCCAACAAGGGGCAGGACCATAGTTAAAATTCTTAGGACAGTCTTATTTATAAGCTTTTTTGGTAGTCTCCTTGTGCTGGTGGATGGGTTCTTTTCCTCACCTACCCCTTTGCTTAAAGATATAATCCTTCAAGGATCTTGGCTTTATGCTTGGCTATTGCTCCAATTCCCCACTTTGCTGGGTTTTCAAGGCTTGTAACCTATTTCCAGACAGGCATTAAAATTCAAATTCATACAATGCCCAGACAACTAACTCTTGTCTGACCCACACAGATGCCAAAATGGCAGCTCAAACACTTCTGTTTTTCAGTCTTTTCTTCATTTTTATATCCCTAGTTTTTTCTTACTTCCTGAAGCTCAGTTGTTCATTTAAATGAATGTTAAATTATAGTTAGCATTTCTTGGTGACTGAATCAGAAGGGTTTTAGATTACCTAGTCAGCCATATTACTAAAGACAAAAGTATAAAGAACTATATAATTCTTAGGAAATTTTATAAATTTCAGGTATAGCAAATGGACAAAAACAACTGTTCCAAGTTTTTTAAAGCTGGGATTGGTGTTTAAATAGTAATTGTACTGCAAATGTCAGATACTCCAGCTTTCAAGTTTGACTGTATTCTTTTACAGTCAGGGGGCTATACAAGAAAAAAAAAACTTAAAAGTCAAAACCAAATAATTTTCAGCACTAAAAATGAAGTTCTATCCTGACACAGCTGATACATTCACGCAAATGAAAAATTACTTGCTATAGTCACAGTACCTATAAGGAACTTAGAATGGTTCCTAAGCATTTCACTTAAGTTTATATTTGCAAGCCATTTAAAAGAACGCACTGTATTCAAAAGGCCTAGAACAGTCTTAACAAATATGATGAGTGTATATGTAAAAAGAGAATAGTAAATTTCAAATACATAGCAAAAGCTAGTTATAGAACAAGGATTACAATTCAAAATGCCTTATGTCAAATACATAAATGCTTTTCATTTCACACTGAAGTTGCTTTTAAGAGTTACATCTTTTGTTTTTTTAAATATAACATATAGAAAGAAAAGCAACACAATATGTTTACTTTTTTGGCTAGATGGTTGTCTTTTTTCAGTCAAGGAATTCATTCAATTCTACCAGTGGACCAGTTCAACAGTTAAGTCTTCTCAGTCTCCTCTCCCAAAATTATCCCCCAATATTAGTAAGTATGTAAACTGCTACCCCCATCTCCCTGCAAGCCATCATCTCTCCTGGACTCCACAATAGCCTCTTAACTGACATGGCTGCCTCACTCCAGCACAGGGTCAACAAACTTTTCCTATGAAGGGCCATATAGTAAATATTTTAGGCTTTGCAGGCCATACTATCTCAACTGCAAATACTGAAATCTGCTATTGCAGCACAAAAGCGGCCACACGTACACAAATGAGCTCCAATGTGTTCCAATGAAACTTTATTTATGGACATTTAAATTTGAATTTCATATAATTTTCTGTTATGAAATATTCTTCTTCTTTTGATTCATTCCCAACCATTTGAAATGTACAATGTAAAAACTGTTCTTAGCTCTCAGGCTTTACAAAAACAGGTGATGGGTGGATTTGGCTTGAGAGTGATAGTTTGTCCACCCCACTCCCCCACAGCTCCACCCCTATAACCCACTTTCCACCCAGAGTGTTCTTTTTAAAATTCAAATCACCCCAAGTTTACCATACTCAAGATTTTCTATCACACTTAAATGCCAAAATCTTTACTGTGGCTTACTAAAGCCCTATGGGACCAAGGCCTTGCTATCATTCTGGATTTACCTTGTACCACTCTCCTGCTCACCTACTATGATCTTTCTAGACCAATGTTTCCCAAACTTCAGGTTGCAATCCATTAGCCAATGTTATGAATCCTAACCGGTTTTTTTAAATGAATAGTTTATCAAACACTAGGGTAATCTTATGGATCCTTAGCAACAATTCACTCTGGCTAACTGTGGTAACTTGAGAATTGCCATGGAGAAACATTACACTAACAATTAAGAACGGGTGACTCCCTCTTTTCTTCACTGGCATCTTGTTTTATTTTCTGGCATATGATAGTAAATTTCAACATCACTGAAATGGGAGCATTAATGTTCATCAGTTTAATTTTCTAGTAACTAAATTTTCAGTTAATTGTGAAGTATGAGAAAATTTATCTGTCAAAAAACCTGTAAAGCTTCCAAACCAAGTTTCTGTAACAAACTTTTTGGGTGTGGCACTATTCTAGCAGAGCTATTACTACACACACTTAAAACAGAAGATTTTATTAAAAGTAAAAAGAATGATGAAGTAAAAAAATACAAAGACATGATCAAATACAATTGCTGGATCCAGAAATACAGTGACAACTCTACAGGAAACTTCAAATTAATTTGAGCCAAATTCTAAGAAGAAAAAAATACAAGACTTTTACAATGAAGATGATTTAAAATGTAGTTTTATCAAGTGTGCATCACAGACCCCAATATTTGTCACAGACCCAATATATTTGTAATCATACTGTGAACGAAATCTTCAAAACTGAAAACACTCAGGAACATGGTAAGCTGAACCGTCCATAGAACTTCGAATATTTTTGAAAAATGACAATTACTACTGTGATTTCTTAGAAGTTCATGACTGTTAATGATGAGTATCATCTAGCAAAAGAGCAAAGACTCACACTGCTGCAGCAAAAAATTGCTACTTACAGCAGAGAAGGTAATGCTCATTTTTTTCACAGTAAATTAGTTGACAAGCTTAAAATTATTAACAACATTCTTGAATCTATTAGAAAAACAATTAGAAGTAATGTTTATTTTGTAATTGGAGTCTGGTATACAACTTGAGATCCAATTCACAGTGATGTTTCAAGTTGTAAAAAACTTCAGTTTATATCAGGTATGTAGTAATGCAGTTTTATAAAGGATTTGTGTTGCTCACATACACTTGAAATATATATATTTATAGGGCTGAAAAAGTACATTATTGGTCCATATAAATTAACTAGAAAAAATATAAAAGAACTAGTGATGGAGCAACAATACGATCAGAAAATAAACGCTGTTTTCTAAAATTAACAGGATCTATTAATAACAGTGCTGATCACCACTTTATAGATCACAAAGTTTGGCATCCAAAGAAATTCTGCTGAATCTCGTAACTATATTGATATCGTACTGTGCTTCTTTTTTTCCTGATAATTCATTTGGGCTCTTAAAAGTCACTACTTAACATTTCTTAGGGATAGCTTTTGAACTCCATGTTACATATTAAACTACTAATCCAACATCTTAAAGTTCTCAGTATCATTAAGTTTGGTGGGCTCAGTCACAAATATACTTATAGCACTGGAAGCAGGGAAAAAGAGGAATTATTCTTAGGTTGCAACAATACCCATACAATAAAATTTAATCTTTTAACATCCTTTCCACAAGTTTATAATATACAAGGTAAAGGGGTTTGGCTTGGGTTACATTTTTTTCTTACTGCCCAGATAAAAGATTGACTGTGTACTAAGAATATCCCATCTTCCAAATCATGAAAAGGCCATTTAAATTAAACTGAACAACTGTCTCTTCCCTTCAGACATCTATATTACACACAAACATGTTTTTTGTTTCCTTACTCTTCCTCACAAGAGCACAGAGAGCATCTCCATTCCAGAAGCTCCTAAAGGATAAGGATTTCTTGATAAAGTTATTTCTTGATAAAGCACTTTTCCAGTGCCTTAACACAATTAACAACTAGATAAATATATTTGGATGATGACTTACAGAAAATAGTAGCAAATTAAAAATGAAATAAAGAAGCACACTTGTTTATCACACTTTGAAATCACTGCAAAGAAATGCCAGTATTATAGCACTGAGATGCATCTAGCTGCTCAACTATTGGAACTATTTGGTGGTTAAGATTTTAAATAACCACAAACCGTACACTATGGCAGCATTGGTAATTTGAAAAACTCTCCTGTACAAAATACTTAAAATGTTATGCCTCTGACAATTTGTGAAATGTTTGTAGAATTTTGTCTAAAGTACCTTCCTTACCTCTCCTTTTTGCTGAAGTTTTCTTCCCCCAAGGAATATACCTCTTTACATTAGAAGGTGCCCTTTGTCAATATAAAACTTCTCGACAATACCCAATACTCTGCACTTTCTCTTCCACTTCCATCCTCTCCAACCCCATACACTTCAAAGTCTTCCTCAAATAGCTAAAAAAAAACTCATTAAATATATTAAGGTGTTATTAAACAGCAGTTTAATATTACTTCTCCCAGAAATGTTGCCCATTTTAAAAGTATGCTTAGCCCAAAGGTATGCAAAGTTTATGTAGGAATTCAGGCATCAAACACCCCCTCTACAATGTAGCAAATCAGACCACAAAGGTGACACACATCTCTAGACTGAGACCAAGAATAAACATGAAATTCAGCTCTCTTCATCCATCTCCTGACACCATGTTGAAATTTCGAGGACCTCCAGACTCATTAGTTGCAAATAGAATTTCCTGAAAATGGTTTTCATGGCGATTTGGTAGGGACTGAATCCAGACTGAAACATTTCATCATTTCCTGTTACTGCACAAAAACTGATTACTAATTGTCAGCAAATTAAAGGGTTTACACAGGTTTAGCTCATGAATATATACTAATAGCTATCATCTTCTCCACGGTTACTTTAAAAGACACGAACTAACACGAACTATATTTCGTTTACATGCTCCCTAAATAAAGGGGTTAAACCTTTCTCAAGCAAGCAGGCCTAAAGTAAACCATAGGCTCCCACAAATAGAAGTGGCTTATTACCATACTAATTCTCAATGAAAGAGCAGAAAGACATGGGTGGTTAAGAATCATTGCTTAATACTTCATAAAACAACACATTTACAGCCAGCTCTTGTTTCAGTTAACCTTTATCTCTGAATTGGAGCGTTCTATGTCTAAAAAGACTAGGAGTATGCTTTCTGAGAATTTTACTTGGTAGGGGGCAGACTTAACTTTTAATTCACTTTTTCTGAATTTTAAGAAAAGAAGCAGTGTTACCTTTGAGATGATTCTGACTCACTTTAAAAATCAATTAAGAACCTCTATTAACCCACCACTACCCAGCTCAGCACTTGCCTAAATCTATTGAACTCATTTACATAAAAGCCATCTATACAAACAATAAAATCTTTCTCTCCTTTTTTCCTTACTCCTTAATCAGTACACACATTTCAAAGGGCCATCCATTTACTAACATACACATAACCTCCTCATCTCACAGTTTCTGCTTTAGGAATTCTCCCTAAGTAGAATATATTATGAACATTTTGCACATGTAGAGGGAGACTGCTAAATGCAAAGGATGAGAAACACAAGATGTTCTGGAGTGAATTTGCTCCAGTGCTGTTAAAGCTTTCTACTTTTATTGGATAAACATAATCCAAAGAAATCAAGGATTATAAAACATTCATAGAGAGCAAGTTTCATCTCCAATTAGTAAGTCTAAATGTGGATGCATCTTTCCTAACACAAATGATTCTCACTCAACTACAACTATATCAATATAATACAGTAGTTAAGAGTGCAAGCTTAAGTAAGATAGATCCTAGTTCTGCTCCTTCCTTCCTAACCAATGTAACCTTGGGCAAAGTAATTTTACAATTTTGCAAGCCCCATTTTCCTCATTTGTAAAATGGGGACAACAGATCTGGTCATGGGGTTGAGATAAAATGAAATCACCTGTGAAGAGCATACACGCTCTACCCCAACAGCTAGCTGTTTTAGTAAATGCTTGCCATTGGTTTGATGAAATCTCCAATGTAATAGTGGAAGCTATAGATATTTCAGGAAACTTTTCACTTTTACATGTGGTTTGGGTAACAGTAAAAAAAGGTTTAACAATATTAGTGAATACAAACAGGTAAAAACAAAAAACCTGCTACAACTCAAATTTATTTTTTCAATGTAAATTTTTACCAGTATGTGTAAGAAATCTAATCCACGAACTCCTACCTTAAACAGCAAATACCGATTTAATCTCACTCATTTTAAATAATTTATTTATGTGGGGGGTAGGGAAGCATGCTATTTACTTTTTACCCCACCCCCAAAGTCAAATCTCTCCAAGGATCTTAATAATGCTATAAAATTGGAAACTGATCTTACTATGCTGATGGACAGTGACTGTAATGGGGTATGTGGTGGGGACTTGATGATGGGGGGAGTCTAGTAAACATAATGTTGCTCATGTAATTGTAGATTGATACCAAAAAAAAGAAAAAAATTGAAAACTGACAAAAACTACCAAGCTATTTCAACTGGTGCTATTGGATAGGCTACAAAACTGTCATATATTAGAACTCTCTTCTGTTTGAGATGTCACGAAATAATATACACACCATACAAGTACTTACTCCAACCATTCCATTATGACATTCCTGGGTCCTAAGTTTGACAGGAACATTAAATTCCCTTTCTTGACTGACATACTTTCTGTTTGCTTTTAAATAACCATAGCTCATGGGGCAGATTCAATAGCCACTTACACGTTCCAGTATAACACAATCTTTCCTTCCCCTCTCAATTTTTGCAAGAAAACTCAGACAATCCACTCCAGTAATACTGAGCAATTTTACATAGTCCTCAAATAATGTTTTGTGAGATCAGACACACTTTGTTTCTTTACATTTCCAACTCTATTGAAGGCTGTGTCGACGGTGGACTTGAACAAATACTCTCATATAATTTAATACTATCACATAAGAACATAAAAGTGGCTGACATAGGTGGACTCTGTTTGTATGTCAATGTGTTTTCAAAAAGTCGGGTAAAGAAAAATCCTATTTCAAAGCAGTAAAAGAGGTTGGAGTGATGTCATTAAAAACACACACACACACACACACACACACACACACACACACACACAC
>JAQQAC010020790.1:25886832-26000338 GCA_029783875.1 Phataginus tricuspis | reverse complement strand
ACACACACACACACACACACACACACACACACACACACACACACGAACAAAAAGTCCTCTACCATTAATCTTTTCACAGTATTAAGTCACCCTTTGGTTTATGTTTTGGAAGTTTGCATGATCCTAAACAGAGTTTTCCTAAGAGAGCAAGTCCATTCACTGTACGGCAAGCTGGATAAATTTAGAAGGAGAAAATTTACAGCACTCTTTTACACGTAGGAAATACAAGCAGTCCTAGGGCAATCAATTTCCCATTCCTTTTATTTTATGCATCAATAGAAAGCAAGCCTACACGAAATGACTTTATTATGGCCATAAAAGTGATCGATTTCTGGATTTTTTTAAAAGGGAAAACACATTAAATATATTCCACATTTTTGCCCTGTAATTATTTTGCACTACCTTTACTTCCCAAAGGCAGCTTACCCAGGTACAATAACCTTTCTCAGCAATAAAAAGCATGAACAAAGTTGTTCTGTAAGTCTGGAGACGTTTGGGGCTAAAGCAGAATCTCTCCAGTCCTATCTTTATCTCCGCCTAGGATATTGACATAGCTAATCCCATTCAACAGTCACTGAGCAGCGAGGCACTGGGTGACTGAAGCTCAATAATACAAAGAAGGTTTTAAAGAAAACGGAAAACAAAAGCCAGACGAGAGCCCATAAACACGAGGAACCTTAAGCAGAGTCGTGACATTTTCGGATTGTCGGAAACTAGACAAACTTTCTGGGCTTCCAGAAAGAAAGAGCCGAAGCCCAGAGAAGGCCAGGTCATTCTGGTGGTCATAAGAAGGTGGGACCAAACCCTAGAGTGCGGGTGCCCAGCAAGGATACTTAAGCACCGCCAGAGCCGCCGCCCTGGGTGCCGCGCCTGGAGGGCGGCATCCTCGGCGGCTCCCGCCCGCTGGCTCTGCACTCGCAAGGCGCAGGCGGCGCCAGGCGGCCGGGACGAGCAGAGGGAGGGGCGGGAACAGACGCTCGGAGGGAGAGGAAAGAGTGCCCCAAGCTGAGGCTGGGGAGAGAATCAAGGGTGTGAAGGGGAGGGCCGTCCAGAGGCGGAGAAAGGGGCCTAGCTCTCACCCTTGTCGCACGCCAGCAAGAAAAGCTTCTCATTCAGGGTGTTCTCCTCCTTCACCTCCCGCACATCCTTCAGCGCCATCACCTCGTTCGGCGACGAAAAGGAGGATGGGGAGGAAGGCAGGGAGGAGGTAGCGCCCGAGAAGTCCGTGCTCGGGTACAGGGCCGCCATCATCGCTGCCCATGAAGGGGGCAGGCTAGGAGACGGGGGCGGGGCCCCCCTCAGCCCCGACCCCGACCCCAGCCCCGCCCCTGGGCTGGAAAAGGGATGAGTCGTTCCCACGGCCGCCTCAGCGCGCGGCCCGTTGGCCCCCAAAGGTGTCGCCTCCCCTTGGAGCCAGCACTCGCCCTCCACTGAAAGCCCCAGATCGGTGGCGGCGCATGCGCGACCCCGGGGCCAGCGCCCTCTCCCCAGCCGCCGGCGCCCGGGCCGAGCCGGTCTGCGCCCGTCCGGGGACGACTGGGTGGCGCGCGCCAGGGCGGTAGCCGAGCGCGGGGCCGTGCCAGGAGCCAAAGGGGCCGCGCGGGGGGCGGCCCGGCCCGGGAGGATGAGAGATCAGTAGGAGGAAAAGAGCTCCGAGAAGCAATTCCGCGCACGTCGGGCGCCAGGGTTGTGGGAACCGCCGGCCGGGGAGCGCCGAGAGATGTTCGCGACTCTCTTCACGTCATCTTCCGTCCGGCTATATCATCGACACCGGGGCGGGCTCGGTGGGCGGGGCCTTCTGCCGAGGCGGGGTCTGCGAGCGCCCCGCCCCCGCTCCTCGCCAGCTGGCCGCGGGCGGGAAGGCCTGGATCTCCTGAGGAAAAGACGTCTACGCAGCGCACCGTCTCCTCACCCAGGTCGCCGGTTTGAGGTAATTTCCCCGTCGTCTTCCTGCTGCACCTAATATACTGCGGCGTGGTTGACTGAGCCTCTGACGCTTACCGTTAGTCTAATTATTTCACATTCCTGTATCTTTCGCCTAAAGCAGGAAGGAGCGGGCCCTCGCCACGCCCCCAGACGTGTGTTTTTCTGTGTATTTGTAATGGGCTCACTACCCTCATTTGTAAAGACTTTTTTAACAACTTGTCTGTGATACCAAACTGGCATAATACTCGTGACGTCATACACTTATTCGGATGTAATTCAAGTGTACCGACGCGTAACCACTGGATAAGCGCATCGTAGGATCTACTCGACATCACAGTCCTTCGGTGATTTCTTGTTCCTCTTCGCATTTATCAATCTGATTTTAAAAGTTGAGTGTTATTTAGGCAACAGCTAATTGAAGCGCAATAAGTACTACTTCCTTGAATATTTTTTTAATGCAGCTCTTATTTAAAATGAGATTCTTGCACCTTCAAAAACTAGGGGGCGGGACTGGAAATTATCCCTCTTGAATAATTCCTATTGCTTCCCACAACCAACAATACAGAAATCTAAATGGTGCCCTCGGTGCTTTAGATTTTTAAGGCAATACATGAAATTTACTCCGGAGCGTCTTATATTTGAGGGAAGTACTTCCGGCCCTGTTCCTGTGGATGGTTCCATCCGTCCCTGCCAACACTAACTCCCAAATTTCCTGAATGCATCATTCCCCTCATTCGGAGGACTCTTCAGAGCTCTAAGAGGCCTTGGGGGCACGACAAGATTGCCCACCTTTCCAAACACGTGTTTACTTCTACAGTTGTCTATTGAGTCGTGTTATCTCTAGATGATCTTAAATCTCCCCCATTCTGTTAGTAAATTTCCAATTTTGTGTATTTGGTGGACTGTCAAAATTGCTCTTTGTTCATTTGTGGTCACTGAATAGACTGGTATATATTTGGGTTTCTGTATGTGTTTACACACTCTTAAGAAATTTTTACTCAGCAGAACTCTAACCCTAATCCATCCAAAAGTTCCAGAGAATTTGAGGGTGAAAATTCAGGTAGTTCAGACCTGTAAAAACCACTTTATTCTAAAGTCTTTTCAAGTTTCTGGATTTAGGTGATTTCTTATCTGTAGCAGTCCCATAGGGGCTGGATTAATTTCTCAGATTCAGGGGAATTCCAGCCTACTTTAGTAGACAATCTTAGGAGGCATTTCAAAGTATTAGAGGGCTTTCCTTCTTTAAAATAAGCTGGTATTGCAACTACCTCCTGTTCTTCAGAAGTCTTTTTGAATCATCTCAGATGCAGAATATTCTCCCTTGCTTCTCTGGTACATTCTTTAGCTAGCATAAATTCGGGTATTTTAACATCCCCTGTATGATATGTTTTATTTTGTTTCTGTGATGTGGAGACCAATGATAGAGTTATGAACAATGGAATGCAAGATTCTGAAGCAGCACCTTACTCACAGCAACTCATCAAACTCCAGGTACAGAAGAGAAGAGCCATTACAACTCCAGTTGCAGAAGTGACCGTGTCCTATAAGTAAAATAGTCCCCATCTACATCTCCAAACTCTCTGCCTCTCCTCCTCACTACTCTCAGGCAACATTTACCTATTTCTTTTCCTAAAATGCCTACAAGACTCTTCCTGGTTCAGAACCTTTGCACTTGTTCCCTCTGCTGAACACTTAACCACCTAGCTCCTCCTCATCATTCATATATCTCAGTACAAATAATACATTCTTCAAAAGATCTTCCCTTACCACCCAAACGAATGTTAACCCCATTCCCAAGTCAGTCTCTATCACATTACCATGTTTTATTTCTCCTACTGCATTTATCACTATCTCAAATTCCTATTTATCATCTCTCTTCACTAGGATATAAAATTCTTGAGGTCAGAAAACTTTGTCTATATTTTTCTAAGCTGAATCCTCTGTGTCTAGTGCCATACCTGGATCATAGTAGAAAAACTTAATGGTAATGAATTGATTCACCGGAATTATATTAGCACAAACCAGATATGTAGTAATCATGCAGTTGATCTTTACTAAAATTCTTCATATTGAAGACCCAGGGCACCACTTTTACTCCAAAAATAATCTAATAAAATTTTGTTTACCAATTAGTTTAGTAATTGTTCTCTCTTCCTTTCTGGAAAATAAGCTTATGGTAGGTCAATTTTCAAGGTTGTGTATTCTTCTTTAAATAAATAAAAGAAATACTGACACATTTGTACTTACACAGGATTTTTATTAAATATACTTTGTGAGAAAAAGAACACTCAAAAGTGCCAAATTTCATGTAAATCATAACTTAGTAAATGTAATGGTGAAAAAAAATCAAATGGGGAAACATGATTTACATCTCACAGAACAAGAATACATCTTAATCTTCATATAAGAAAAAAAATCATCAAAATATGAAAGGAAATCTCTTTCATACAAGAATATATTTCAGAGTTCCACCTATTGACAATTTCATTTAAAAAATTCTATTCTAAACACATGAGCCTGTCTCTCTCTTACCAACATGTATGTTTTTATCAGGGCTTTAGACTACTTATTCATACTGAGATAAAGTGACTGTGTTTCTGTTTCACAGCATTATTGCTCACTGGCACTAACAGTGAAAGATGGAGGAAGTAGATCGCTGAATTTAGTTGTTAACAGCAAAATCGGTCTACTGCTAAAAATTAACACGAAAATAGCTCTGATGCTTAGCTATTCTTAACACAAGCACTGACCAAATATTGCCTATTTGTAAGAGCTATGGAAAAAACTGAAAATACTCTATGTTGAATATTAGCTTGTATTAATTTCTATTAAAGATATTCAATGGGCATCTTTAAATTATTTAGGGCTTTAGTATAGACCAAAATTAGCATGTATAATATGAAGTTAACAGTATAGTGTCAACACTTCTTGAGATATTTTAGCCAATGTTTGGTTATAAATATCTGGAAGAAGTCAGTTGAAAAATAACTATATGCACATCCAAGATGAATATTTCTAAAAGAAAACTTAATGTACCAGATATCTACAGACTGAAAAGTGTTACACATGTAGTAGGGACACAGTAAATACTTAATGGTTGGCTGACTGACCAATTATACATACCATTTAAGAAAACCTGGGTAATTCAGGTGCAAATATATATATATGTATATATGTATATACACACACACACATATTTCTCTAACAACATCCTTCCAACATATATATGCTGCATATCATAATTAAAGCTGTATTACCAAACTAGTATATGTAAGGTATCAACACAGTTAAAATTAAATTTTAAGTAAAGAGCTCCTGCTGCTTACCCAAGAGAATGAACTTCAGGGTTTATTCAGGAGTTAGTTCTTGTATATAAAAAGTTTAATGTTAATGAACAATACTCATCACTTAAAAATTTTAGACAATACAGAAATTTACAGAAAAAGTTTAGACAGCATAGTTGGAAGAAACAAGAATTGAAAAATTAAACTGGATTATGACTTTAAACATATTTATGATCAAAATTCACACACACAAAAACCAAAACACATTTCACAGCGGGACCTGCAAAAAATTTCTGTGTTGATCTTTTTGAACCATGAAAATGAATGAATTTATTTTTAATGAGACTTTCAGGAAATTAAAATAATTTAATCATGTACTATTCAGCTTGATAATGAGCATATTCTATTATCAGTATTGACTGGACAATGAATTGTGTTATCCAAAAAGGTTGACAAATTCTAACTAGTATGAACAAAGTACTTAATTCATTAATGAATTATACAATTATTTTGAGCATACAAATAATCTTATTTTATAACCACTACATTTCAGATTTTTGTAAACTGTGAGGCATTCAATGTGGCAGAAAATCATATTCAGTGTTTCATTATTTTATTCTGTTCAGTCCTTTTCCCATTAAGCATGCAAACACTGTCATAACCATCTCTGGTTTCACTTCTACAAGGTCATCAGGTAAGGCATATATCCGGGCACCAATTTTTCGAGCAACTGAAATGGCGTATCTTGAAAAAACAAGACAAATATCTTGGTATTTGTTATCTACTGTGTTTTCACTTAATATATGCTAACAAATAAATTAAATATTTTGGTAAAATTAACTTTAGAAGAAGGCTAAGTTTGTGAGTCTTTAAATCATATTTCTTATACAGGCTGTACACATATGTGAATTTTAGGAACCTAGAAACCTTACCTGTATGAATTTAAGAAATTAAAGAGTTACTATGTTCTAATATAAACTATAAAGGCTTACTTAGCATTGTTCAGCTTGTCCTCCTCAGAAAGGTCTTCTCTCTTGATCATTTCTTGACGAACTGCATTTGGTGCAATGGCATCTATTAAATCTAGAACAGGTAAACTAGTGCTAATAGATTTGTCCTAGAAATTAAAGAATAGATAAACATAAACATTTTTAGTTCTTATAAATGTCAGTCTAGGAAGTCATAAACATATGCATATAGAAGCAATTTACAAATCTTCTTTACACTTAACATTCATCATTTCTGTAACCAGCATATATTATAAACCATTTAAAATACACTTTTCCTTCAATCTTTACAAAGCTTACAGTGTTGTCAACATACCTGAATAAGATTTGTGGATGTGACAGTCCCTAAAATGTGCTAGCTATAGTGCCCATTCTGTAAAAAATAACTTTTGAAAGTGAATAGGAGATGAATTTTCAATTAATAGTTTTGCAAATTCTAGTAGTATATTTTTTAGGCCATGGGATCCTAAGCCTTCACTTAATATTTTTCAGAAAGAAAAGTGAATAGTGGAAAGGAACTAACATTTACAAATGCGTTATTCTTGTTGCTTTACATGTTCAGCTTATTTAAACCTCCTAAGAGCCTTGTTACAAAGAAATTAGAATCTCTTTTAAAGATGAAGAACATGAAGTTCATAGATCTCAAGTGACTCATTCACACAACCAGTAAGTACAGAACCAGTATTTGAACCCATGACTGCCTGACTCTAACACCCAAGATACTTCCCATGTTTGAAGTTACCTCCAAGGTGAACTAAAAATGGACAACTAAATTCTAGTGGATAGAGTACTGCCACTGAAGTCAGAAATTCAGGTCAGAATTGATTTTACCACTTAACCTGTACTTGAACAAATGATCTGTTCTGTCTCAGCTTGAACAGTGGCCGCCATTGCTTACCTACCCAGAATCCATTCATCCCTTACTATTACCCATCCTAACAGAACCCACATTTTTACACTGTATACACACCTCCCTCACATGTACGTGTGCTTCAAGGAAATCTGACCCTATCCACGGCTCCAGGAGTGATAGTGACTTTGTCTAGGTCATGCACTTCTGGGGCTGGGTTGATAAGCTTATTCTTTTTATATAAAAGCATACAGGGCATAAGTAGACATGCAGTAATATATATGACATTAAAATTTCATGGAGGGGTGCAGTGTTTAGGAAGAATGTATCTGAAAAGACTCCTTAAATGAACAATATTGAAAAAAAGGTTGAAAAACACTGGTCTAAGCCAAATAGAGTAATCCCATCCATGGGATTAATTTGGGCCTAATTTAATCTAATGTGAGGCCATTACTTATCAGGAAGAGCTATGGAAAGCCAGCAACCCCTCCTCCTGGATGTGAATGAAAAGATGAAACCTTTGTAATAACCAGCAGCTATCCTATGACCAAGGGGAACACTGCTTTAAGGTTGGCAAAGCAGAGGTAGACAAAAACTTGAGTCCTGAATGACATTCTTCAATTACTGGCTTAACCAACACTTAAGTCCACTCTACCTCTGGATTTCTACCATTGTTCTATACCTTTTCTTTTGGTTTAAAGTTTAAATTGGGTTTGTTACCTAAAGCCAAAAATAGCCTTCCTAATCACTACAATGGGAGTGTCACAGGAATCTTGGCCATATTAAGATAATACAAGTGAAAGCATCTAGTACAGGTCCTAGCCCAAATCTGGTTCTTAATAAATGTTTGATAAAACATTGAAGCCACGTGAAGAAGAGTAACATGCTGCTTTTTTGGGCCATGATAATATGAACTACTAATTTGTTAATTTTAGAAAAATTTATATTCTTCATTTTCAACAATGCATTTGATGAAACATTTTTTTGGGTGGGAATAGTAGTAAAGGGGTAAAAGTAATCCGGTCCATTAAATGCTGGTAATCTGGATCTGTTTTTTTTGGCATCATTCCTATTTATGAAAAAGTCTCAATATGTAGTCTGCTGACCACCCACATGAAAATCACCTGAGATGTTTATGGTGAAGCACAAATTTATCCCTACACTAAAGGAGTCATTATCTATGGATGGGGCTAGGAATCTACATTTTTAATAAGGCTTTTAGATGATGCTAACACATAGCATTATTCTTTCTAAAATTAAACATTTTTGTCAGTCTAATAAATTTAAAATTTCTGTGTGCTTTTTCATATAATATTTCTATGATGATTGAAAGACAAGTGGCTTAACTTATTTTGGTTATTTGTATATTTGTGAGGTTTTTTTTAAGTTTGGAGAAATGTTTTTTGTTTGTTGTTTTCAGCTTTATTGAGGTATACTTGACAAAATTGTAAGATATTTAAAGTGTACATCTTGATGATTTGATATACATTGGGAAAGGATTCTTCCCAGTTGGTGCCCATCACTTCACATATATATACATTTTTTTCCTTTGGCTAAAACATTCAAGTTCGGCTCTCTTAGCAAATTTTAATTATACAATATAGTGTTAAAGACACTGTATCTTAAAGACAGCTGCCTTGAGTTTGGCTTAATTTTCAAGATAATGAACTGTACCACCTCTTTCTCTTAATGTGTGTGATACACATACTGTTAGAACATTCCATTCCATAAGTAAAAGTGGAGAAACAGTCATGTGGCTGCCACACTTCCCTAAAAAGCTCAACAGGAACCTCTCCACATATGATGCCCCTTATATATTAGCAGTACCAATAGTGCAATAAGCCCCATTTATTGAGCCCTTAATAGGTGTTGGGTACTACTGAACTCTTAACAATCGTTAACTTTAGTTTGATAACAAACCCAGCAGATACATATTATTAATATCTCCTTAAATATGGGGAAACAGACATATAGCAATTAATAACTTGCCCAAGGTCACAAAGATACTAAATGGTTAGTCAGAAGGAAATTCAGTTTTGTTCACCAGGAGATGAAACACAGCTGTTAGTATAACACTAAGGTTTCTGTAAAACATGTGCCCTTTTCATGTGCCCCCTAGTCCCCTTACCTGATTTCTCTGGTATTGCTTAACCTGCTATGATTCCTGTTTTCTTATTTGCCTCCTTCCCTGAACAGAGCTCTTTGAGAGCATTAAGTAGCCACAATGACTAGCAAAGCACCTGATACAGGGTAAACTCTGAATACTTAGGGAATGAATGAACAGTATGTCACACAGCTAGTAAGTGGCTCAGCCAAAGTCAAATCTGCGGCCAAACAACTCTGTAACTTGGCTTTCAGCCTGCAGTTGGAGAGATCTGGATGTGACACCTAGGTAATCTGCTTAACAGTTGTATGACAGTGGACAAGTTATTTAACTTCTCTAATGCTCATCTTTTTGCTTAGTTCAGAGAATTAAAAGAATAATGTATAAAGTACTTTGCACAGTGACACATAGGACTCAATAAATGGTAATTATGATTATTATTATTGGCTGATGTACCACCTTCTTATCTTCTTGGTGAAGGAAAATTACTTTGCAACCAAAAAAGGTAAATTTGTCTATTCTAAAATTTCTGGGAATAGCACTGCCTTGATTATGAATAATAGGTTCTTTCTAGTACCACTTATAGCTTTAAAATATAATGCCTGTACAGTTAGAAAAAACCTCCCCACCCAACTATTTTTGAGCACTGTCACATTTCTTAAGTATTTATGCTCTCTTTAAAGATTTTATGGACAAGCACCTACTAAATGCTGAGCACTTTTGCAGTATGTTTCTACCACCTCAGTTCCAGGTAAAACCATATTCTCAAGTCTGCTTTTCTCTGCAAGCTCTCTCCCTTAAATGGTGTGTGTGCTCTCATTTTTCAGCTATCTCTTCTATCCAAATGATCACCAAGTCTGTATTCCCAGTTTTAATATCTCCTTTCATCCAACTCCTCATTTCCTGAAAATTACCTCAAATTCAACAAGCTTAAAACTGAATTCGTCACCTTTTCTAGAAAGCAGCTGTACCTCTTGACATTTCCATTTCTGTCAGTGTTATCATCTGTTTTCCAATTACCCAGGCCTAAAACATCAAGAGTTTTAACTATCCTCTCTCCTGTGCTTTCAATCAAGACGCCAAATCCTACATGTTCTTCTGCAATAGCAAATAACTATCCATTCTTAACATTCTCAGTGCCCACCTCCAACTTTGTTCAGATCCTTATCATTTCATACCTTGAGTTCTGCCTCAGCTTCTTAGGCACTGTCCTTGCATTTACACTATTCTTCCTCCAACCTATCCCACTCACCAATGTTCAGAACAGTATTCCTAAAATAGTCGTGTTTTTTTTTTACACTACTCCCTTTAGCAATACCCTTTGTTAAGGCTGGCTTTCTGCAGTCTGGACCCCTTCATATATGTTGTATTACATCTCTTTGGAACCATCTTATCTTGTCAAACTATTTCTCCCAACCTTCTCAGACTCGCATTTATTCAGGATGGACCCCTTCTAGCTTGTTATCCACCTCCTGTTCTCCACCAGTTCAAATCCCTCCTCCAACTTTCATGTTCAAATCAAATCCAGGTTTCTGTATCCACTCGTCACTGACCATTCAGTTGGAAATGACCAATTAGACTTATCCATAATATTAGTTGTATTACGTCTTTGGATTTTATCATTTACTCTGTAATAATATTAACTCCTCAGGTATACAAATTTTATCTTTCAAATAAGTGAATACTCTGAGGGCAATTCAATTTTTTATATATATATTTTTAATTTTTTATATTCTTTATCTTTTTCTTTACCTAGAAAATTACTTAATAATAATTCACCTGTTACTTAATAGTAAGAGTCCAATGTTTATTTGTTTCTAAATATTTCATGTTTAATTATACACTTGCTTATTTTCTATAAATTAATGTACAAACACATAAAATTTCATGTATAATTTTAATGATAACTTTGTGTCCCCTTTCCTGTTTTATATTTTTCTGTTTTGTGTAAGATTTATAAAGACAAATCATGAGCTAAAAGAAAACTTTTTTTAAAATAAGCAACAATTAAAATCCCAAAGTCATTAGTTCTTTCTAAGATGGAAACAAACAAAAAAAAAACACTTGAACTAGATAGGACTCAAGCAACATCTCTGCCAACATCCAACTGTCCTGTTCAAACTACATACGGTGCAGTTTTTGGTAAAGATGAGAAGACTGAATATGTCAATTTCTGCCATTTCTTCTGTTCTACAGTGTTGTTAACATAGAGCAAAAGCAAAGTAGAAAATAAAGATAGGTAGATAGGTCAGGTGAGCTCAGGGCTTTACCTGTTTGCACTCTTTTATTACACTAAAAAAATACAAATTGCTGATTTTTCACATAATAAAATCACAAACACAAGGCTCACTGAATGAATGTGTACAAGCAGACATGCTTATCTGTAGCTACATCAGCTTGCATGCAAAAGCAAAACACAATGGAAATGCATGAAAATTAGTAGGTATGTATGTGCAGATTACATTTTGAGAGCTTCATGAATCATCCACAAATGCTCGGAAGTGAGTGTTAAATGCCATTATGAAGCCAGATGACAACATTTTTTTTTTTCCTACCAGTTTGCTCAATTCCCACTTGACTCGGTTTGGCTGGCTCTGTTATGCCTTGGAAATGATGTCAATACAATTCTGAGACTGCTGCTAGGGAGCACAAAACATTATAGGTCCCATATAAACAATGTTTTTTTAATCTTTTTCATTTGACAACTGGATTTTTTGGCTCTATTCTATTTCTTTTTTAAGATTAGATTATCAGAGTCTGATAATATTAACCTGCATTTATACTCAATAGAATAACCAATCAAAACTATAAGAATTCAAGCTGTACATTTGGTTTACATGTACCAAATAATTAATATGCCCAAACTCATAAATTTTGTGTTTCTGAAATATAACATTAATGTAATTCCAAATGTACACCAATATAATTCCCAATAAAAGTTCCTTCCTATATTTAATTTCTTACCAAAAAAAATTTTAAGTAGGTTTTGATTACCTTAAAGCTGGAAATACAAGTATTTTTTTTTGCACTTTTAAGAGTCTGATTGACCCATTTAATAATAATTTCATCATTTACTTTTTCACCTTCTCCGAGATCTGATAACACGTTCAATGTGTACCTATAACAGAAAAGAGGTACATTTGAGACAAAGGGTGAAATTTGCTTATAACACGTTCAGTGTGTACCTATAACAGAAAAGAGTTACATTTGAGACTGAAAGGGATGAAATTTGCTCCCACATACTTTAAATATTGCTGATTTTAGTCTGGTATTTGCATTTAGTTAAATTCCAAAGTTATAAAGCTCAGTGATCATAAAACCACTATATGGTATTTAAAAAAATTAAACTCCTTTCAAAGCAATTTTTAAGAGGCATTAATTAAAGTGATTGTATTTCTAGATATTAACCCACTTTTATGATAAAGTATAATTTACAAAATATCAATAAATCACTTAAAAATTACTGTATGTTGCATTGTATATTCTGTGTTCATAATTCTTCAAAAATAGCTAAAATTTTAGTTCAAATGATTTTTGAAGGAAACAGGAAATGTTACTTTAAAAATATCAGCCTTTACCTCCTCATCAGCTGCCATACCAATGCCAGAGTAAGTGTTGAATTCCCTTCATTTAGGTCCTGCCCAGCAATGCCAACCAAGGAGAATTTGGCCTTATTCTTCCCATGTTCCACTGCATAGTTACAGTTTTCAATCTATAAGTAACAATTAAAAGCTTTGGTATAAAAACAGATTTAAAAAAATCTATCTCTTGAATATATGCCAGCATAGTTCAGTCATCTGAGAGATAATTATGATGACACCTTAAATTTATATGACAGAGTATCCTTTCATAATAACCCAGTGAAATTAAGGGAATAATTATTCCTATTTAGTAGTTTAAGATATCAAAATACCAAGGGATTAACTTAGAGAAACAACTAGCTGGAAACTTTCAAGATCTTACCCTTAAAAGTCTTGCCTGTCCAAGATTACACAGCTTATTAGTAGCAAATCTGTAACTAAAAACCTACATTTCCTGTATTCCATTAATAGAGGTAATAAATTGTTTTTGTTTAAATTTAAAATTAAGGAATAGAGAAAAAAAATAGTTTTATTAAGGCATTTAACTTCATCTCCCATATTCTTTTATCCAGATCTCACTCATCCTCTGAAATTCACCTTTTAGCTCACTTTCTTCAACAAAGGTTTTAACCTAAGCTATACCAACTAATAACCATTTATCCCTTGTTGAACTCCCAAAAAGCTTATTTTGTAATGCTTAGGTACCATCTTCATTTTATGCGCTCTTTTGCCAACTATAGGATAAACTCCCTTTAAAGGGCAAAAACTATAACATGTACAAATCTTTATCATTCTCCCCATCCCCAGCCCAGAACCCATCACAGTGCCCTGCCTACAGTAAGAATCTGATGAATGAACACAAAGTTATTTACCTACATAACTACTACTTTCCATTGACCTAACTCCGGTTAAGTCCTTTCTCTAGTAAGTTTTTTGTCTACTCTGGCATCTATTGAGGATTATTATTTCCAGTCATCTAGTACTATATTTATCTCAGGATGTATACGTATCTGTGTGTGTGTATAATTTACATATATATGTATATATGTGAATTCTTATATATTTGAGTCTTTTTTCTGCAATGCAATTGTAAGCACTCATAATCTAATACCACAGTAGTAAAAAGTGCTTACTAAATACTTTGTGGAATAAAGTAAACATTCAGTTAAAGAAAAATAGTATAACTCGTTTCTCCTGATTTTCTTTCCCAAGTTAGTTAAGGCCTCATTACAAAACAATTCAACCTGAGATACATTTTTTTTCCTAAGAAAAAGAAAACATTCCCAGGAAAGGTGAGAAAGGGACCACACAATAACAGAATTTGCACAAAAAAATAGCTATGTTCTTTAAAAAAGAGAGTCCAAATGCCTAAGGTCAGTTTGTTACACATAAAAATTCAAGAAGAGCCTCTGAACCTGCTGTAACATCTGCCAGGTTCCCTTAGAAGTTATAAAATCTTTGGTATGTGTTCACTTTTGTAAAATGCAAGGAGATAATAATCTAAATGATTTCTTTTTCAGGTAGTCATATTATATTATAGATTTAGTCTACCTAACAGAAAGATGTGCTATGGAAGTGTATAGCATTTCTATGTAAACAATATAGAGCAATACCCATTAGTGCAAATCTGCTACTGTGTGATCCCTTTCTCACCCTTCCTGGAAATATATTATTTTTTCATAGAAAAAAAATTATCTCAGGTTGAATTGTTTTGTAATGAGGACTTAACTTCCTTGGGAAAGAAAATGAAGAAAGTGGAATAGATTCCTAATTTATGGAAAATAATACCAGAACTCTGATTATATAACTGTGTGAGCAAGAAAGATAAAAAGCATATTTTCTACTAACACCCATTTCATTGACAGCATTTTCTAGCAAATTATCATAACAATCACTCATGTGTAAAATGTGTTTCAGTGAAGGGCCATCTATTTTACAGTTAGTTTGACCAAAACTCCTGAGGGGAATGATAGTGACAAAGGAGTTCAGGGTTACTTTACTAGTCCAGAAACCTAAGATGTTGCTATGACTAGCAATGAACAGACACCTGGAAATGGATGCTAGCATAAGAGAAAAGATGTGCTCTTTTTCTTGGCAACATTTGATTCCAAATTTGGAAGAACACTTCTAAGATCTGGAGAGGTACCAAACTAGAGAAGGAATAAGAAATTAGGTTCCTAGAGGCAAGTGCTGTTTATGGCGTATTTTGCACTAAAAATAGATCTGCTCCCTCAGGTTGTAAACATAGAAAGTTAAGAACATTGGGCCAAGCACTGAGCTTCGGAAATTCTTAGAGGTGTTGGGCTAAAAGGTGAAGAACCTATGAAAGGTAAGAATGAACACAAAGAAAGCAAGAAAAAAAATGGAGAAAGCAGTCTTATACAGTTACAGGAAGAAATAACTATGAAGCATTTCAAAAGCTTTGGACAAAAGTGAAGCTTAGGTCATTTGGAAAATGAGAAAAATTATATAATGGGATACTGTACGGTTCCAAGTAAAAAGAAATAATGAAGAAAGACTGTTTAAGTGGTACAGCTTTATGGACTTTACAAATGGAGCAAAATGATGTCTGGTGATGAATGCCCAAAGCCTATAAAACAAGACCTTATGGTACTGAATCATGAAAATACTGCTTCTTTATTTTTACACATCTTGAATTTATTTCAGGCCTTATGTTGCATTCTATAAACAGTATTTGTCGAAAGGAAGTATTCTACATATAATTCACTAATGACATCTTATAATTAAAATTCCAGGTATAACGAGTGGTTGAATTTGTTTTCCTACTACACTTTGCATCTGAAAATTTTATTTAAAATATTTATGTGAAATTAGTAACAAAATTTTCTGAATTCTAATCCCATGAGAATTATAAGCAAGTCAAATAAAAACTAAAATGTCAGTCCAATCACAGAAAAACATGAATGTAAATCTCTTTAAATTACACTATCCATTTATCTACTTTTCATACTATATATCCCTTTTTTCTTTCTTTTTAAAAGTGTTTCTTTAAATAATTATAAAGCCTATACATACATATTCATTCTAAAGATCTGGAAGAAGGCATAGAAGTCCTTTTTAATGTATTTGTGTGTGTGTGTGTGTGTGTGTATTTTAAATAATTTAGATTCATTAATATTAAGTAATTTTGTATCCTGTTCATTTCCATGTCACCACTACGTCTAAAACCCTAAAAACGCTTTTTAAAATGTTACATTTTACTTCATCCTACTTAAATTACTTTAGCTTTATAATAAATTTTTACATATTTTCTACCAGCTCCTCCATATTCTTGGAAAATGTTCTTAATGATTTAGGTCCATTGCTTCTTCCAGTAGAACTTTAGAGTCACTTTCTTAATCCCATCCACAAAACATATATATACCCATATAATCTCAAAAAGAGACATACCGGAGTTCTAACTGGAATTAATTCCCACCTATAAGTTAATTGGCAAAAATTTAATCTATAATGTTTAGTTTTTCTAGCCAGGAATATGGTTATATCTTCACTTACTCAACTAGAAATAGTTAAGTCTTGAGAATGCAGGTAGACTTCATAATAGCCATACTTGTAAGTTAGAGCAATTTGAGTCCATTAATTTGTATTATATATTTAAGTTATTCACATCACTTTAAATGAAAGGATAAAGTTAAATGAAAGCATAAAAATTTTAAAGCCCTACATACTTTGATTTTAGAAAGCAAATGATCCTGATACAGAAGGGAAAAGCAAAAACAGAACCAAGCTCAATATTAAAATCAAGAGAACAAACATGAACACTAAGGACACCACAGATCCCCTATTGGAGGACAGAGGAGCACTTTTCTTTACCATTCATTTGCCAGATACTCTCTCACCGACTGTAATCAAGTCATTTCCCTGCCCAAAAAAGTTTAATGGCTTCTCATTGTATACAGCTTAAAACCCAAACTCTAATCTGACATTCAGGGTTCTCAACACCTCCATTCCAAATTTTTAGTGTTTCACACTCACTTCTTGAAGATATAAGATATCAAAATGCTCTGCTATAGTCAAACTAATTCTCCTAATTTCCAGGAACACATTTTATACTTTCCCATTCATATGCCTTTTCTTAATTCTCAGCTCCCTCTCTAGTTTCCTCCTAACAAAATTCTATCCATTTCTCAAACTCTTAACTCAAATACCATTTCTGCATGAAGCCTCTCATAGTAAGTGCAGCCTGTGGCGTTTTCTTCCTTAGGACTCATAATATTCACCTTTGTATATACTGCACAGCATTATAATTGTCTGCACACATTATCTTGTTTCATTTCTTTAGGGCTTCCTGAGGACCGGCTTCATACCTTGTCCTATTTTTATATCCTGCATTGCACTGTACAGGTAGTATCACTAAATATTTGTTGAAGAATATTAATAACCAGTAAAGATTTGGCAAGTTCTGGCAAGTATAAAATAGGACTACATTTATGATGCATCTCAAAGAACATTACTACAACTTGCAAAAGACCAAAAGTTATATAAAGTGTCTGATGGGGGGAATGCCTTCATCTTTCCAAACATTTATTAAAGCACACTTGTAAAAAAAACTATTAAGTTTAACATATTTTGGTTTGAATCTGAACAGCGGGGCACACCATACTTTACTAAGCTTTATGAAACTCTAAATCCTCTGTTTTATATCAGAATGATAACATAACCATGGTCATTATTTCATTCACCTTCTTCATGTTCCCCCCAAGAGCAGGATAAGGCGGTTTGTTGACATGGTCCCAGTTGACTGGCACACGGATCATATCATAGAGCTGAAAGATCACTAAAGCATCTGCAAGGTCACTAAAACAGGAAAAGAAGATGAAGGAGGAGGAAATGTTTGTACTACCTAATTTTTTTAAGGACACTGGAGATGGGCTATGTCTTTAAAAATAAACAGTGCCATTTAGTGCTTAAAGAATGACAGGATGTACTGTTTGACCCAGAACTTCTAATCTCTAGGAACCTGCCCAAATTATTTTCATAAATGCTTACAAAGATATATGTATAAGGACATTTATCACCACAGTATTTATAAATTTGGAAACAAATGCCTGGCAGTAGGGGGCTGCTGAATAAACTATCCATACCAGGGATTCCAGGGCCACCATAAGACATCATAGGGTCGATCTCTAGGGACTGACATGAAAAGCTTAGTAAGACATATTATGTGTGAAGAACCAGTGGCAGAACACTATACAGCTTATTATTTATTAAATTTATTTTCAAAAGTAAGAGTATTTAAATATCTACAGTATGGACTGTTAACAGCCATTACATCTGGGCAGGAAAAAAAGGAATATGGAGGAGTAAGGGAAAGATTATCATTTTTTAAAAATTTCTACACACTTATCTGCTTGCTGAAACTTATAAGTGAGAATAAATTCATGTATTTTATATTATGATTTTGAAAACTTTAAAAAAATTATAGTATTACAATAGTGACTCAGCTGTTCGTGTTAAATAATGAGTGTTAAGAGGAAGGAATTTATGAGCAAGTCAGGAGTTATTGAGGTAAGAACACTACTACTTTGGATTCAGAAAAATACACTCAAGTATGTCTATTGATTTGTTTTCAATTCTGTATGCTAAGGACATAAAGCAACAGCAACTGATTTAAAAATTGTCATCTCTGTGATGTATTATGTGGCTTTTCTCCCTCAAGAGCTTGTTCATTGAGTTATGTTTTGCTAAGGTTAATATTTAAGTTACTTTGCATCTCTGAGCATATTCTATGTGGCAGTGAATGGGGCTGGGCCCTGTGCTGAGTGATGGAGGGAGAAAGTCTATTATGAAGTTCATGAAGAGCTGACTAGGTTATCTATAAACACATGAAGAATGTTTTAAAAAATCACTAAAATATTTTAAAGTTCTGGAATTTCATCTATTTCATGAATTTTTCTTTTTTACTTAAGGTGAATTCATAGTTATGGCATTATTATTCATGTTTTACAAATAGGGAAAATGAGGCCCAGGGAGTTGAAATGATTTCCAGAGAATTCAGTAAGTGTTCCAGGAACCAACTTGTTATAGAAAAATTCTAAGACTAATAGTTCTTATAATATATTTAACAACTCGTATTTAGAGGAGAGAATTTTTAGTTAAAATGAGTCCAAATTGTTCTAATCCTTTGGTTTGGGTTTGGTTTTTTATACTACAGATGGAAGCTAAAATCAGTTAGGGGGTGGACTTAAGAATATGATGCAGCCACAAATTCAAGGCCATGTGGTTCTCATACCAACTAGGCTTCCGGCTATTGTTTTTCTACCTCCAATGGTTCTCTTTAAGGTTATGTTGCTTTCGAAAACTTTCTGAATTCCCTTTCCCAAGAAAAAATTACATATGCCTAGAAATCCTGTGCTAGCAATTCAGGATCTAAATGGCTACAAATACTCTTTAAAATAAAAAATGTGGCCAATTCTCTTCTCTATTTTCAATCACAGAGAAAACTATTCTTGACATTTATGAAGAAGTTACTATGAGTCTGGTCAAATCTTAATCCCTAGTTTTACACTTATTTTTGAATTAAAAAAGAAATACAAGTTCATTGTAAAAAACAAAATAAAAAGAAAACATATTTAAGTTACTAAAAAATTCTCCATTCTTTCTGAGTTGTGTACAGTTTGGTATTCATCCCTCCAGATTTTTAAAACATTCACATACAAATGTGTATATACTCGATTTCAAAATAAAAATGGGATCATATTAGACCTATTATATTTTTCTCTCAATTCTATGTAACAGATATACTTTCAAATTAATCCACAAAGATCTAATCCTTCCTTACCTCCAATATTTGCATTCTTTACTGCCCTGCTACTATAATGGTGGTTCTAGTCTATCATCTAGCTGGAATTTACAACTTTTAAAGAGTTTATCAAGTATGAGCCTATCACATCAAAGCCAGTTACCATACCAAGGCAATACTGGTTTTAGATTTTAAAGTATATTTTAAATATACACCTAGAAGCAAAAATTACTGTATCATATGTCCTTAGCCAGTGCACTTGGTCTTTGGCAGCATTCATCTTCAGTTCATATTTAAGTAACAATTCATAATAATAATTTATACATATATATATTAAAAATTTTTAGTAAAAAATTCACCAAGGAGTTTTCTTGGTGTGTAAATTATTAATAGGTTTAGTTAAGTAGACCTTTTCTCTAAAAAATATACAATTAGCTGAAGTTGAGTCCTTTTGCATTTTTTAAGGCAGGCTGGTATATCCTACAGTAAACAGAAGAGGAAGGTTTTCCTCTCATACACACCTAGAAAGACATATTATTTGCACAACCAGAGAGCACTGAAAATGATTCAATAAAATATTTTCTTAGTCTTACCAATGTTAATAATGTGTTGTCATTTTTAAACAAGAAAGAGTAAGATAGATTACAACAATTTAGATAACATCAGGGAAACCAAGTTATTTCTACAAACTACAAAAAGTAAACACAACAAATTATGGGATGATTGAAGTTTTGGCAAAAATAGACAGAAAGTGAATTATAATGAAAAATATTGATATGACAATAACAATTTGCAAAATACTATTTAATTTGTTAAAGTTGAAAATTTTATTTTTTTCCTGATCAATAATTATAAAAAAGATGGATTATCTTTACTAACATACCATCACTAAAATAATTATATTACCATGTTATTTTAGTGATATTTTACTTTCAAAATCCATTGTATTGCTAGTCCCCAGCATTCTGAGATTCTAAATGTTGACTAAAATTCTTCTGATTTTTAGAAAATGTTCTCATGTAAACACACCTACAGTTTGAAAATAGAAAAGCTGGAACCTACCTATAAACTGAAACACAATTACCTGTACAAATGATTAATGTATGGATTGACCCCCAAGGAATTCATCCAGTTCCGAAATGTCCTCTCTTCCTTGCTTTCTCCTATAGTAGACACAAGTTCACATGATGATTCAGGACAAAGGGAACTTTTAAAAAAGGGATTTTTAAACCATCCTGGCAGGTAAAAACTGGCAATACATGCTTTGCCATGGTTCTTATGATACTACAATCTCTTATTACCAAAGTCCCTTTTCCCCCGTATCTAGAAAGCCTCCATTTGCTCTAAATTTCTTCACCTAGAGTCCTTTACTTGATGGTCTGTGAACTGTTGAGCCACAGGTTCCTCTGTTCAGAAAAATAACATAAACTTATCGGGTCATATCTCTAGTTATGATTACATGCAAAAGACTTGTCTAAAAATTAACAAAACCTTTCAGCAGGCAGCATAATATTAGCACATTAAACAGAAATGAAAATGCACCTTTCCCAATGCAGTACTTCTCAATTTGTACAGATTATGGTTTTACACAGGAAAGTTTTCTGAGCACACGAACCTTTATTTTAATTACAGCAGACAGCAATGAAAGAGGGGTTACAGGGACTATAAAAACAAGCAGTGAGAGGATGTAACTATTTTTACAGGCTTCCTGAGTTATTCTATATTGTCACTTGAAAATACATAAGGGACACAGCCCCCACATAGGGTGCTAAGAGAAAGACAGACATCTCAGAGTAAGTTCCTAGACCTCAAAGATCATCTCAAGAAGAAACTCCTGCAGGCACTATTACTTAGCCTGTGATTACCTAACCTCCCCAAGCATTCCCTCCATACCAGTGCTTATCCCATGTACAAGGAAAACATGCGCTCCCACATAGGGAGAGAGACGTGGGTGCCCGCTTGCCATGTTTGCCATCTAGTCATCCCCTGAATTGCAGAGAGTCCTAAATTATTGTAAATTACTATTTTTTCAGCAAAGGTAAAGGACAATGGAATGACTTAGTCCACATTTCATCACCGGACTTTTGAAAAACTGAAATATTTACACCTCTTATCACTTCTAAACCATAAGCAAGTTCAGGTCACTCTCTAGACTATGGCTGACGTGGGATTCCCAGGAGAATTTGGCATATAAATGTATAACCATTAATCTATAATCATCTAAGCTCCAGAGGCCCATTCCTATAGAGACATCCCTGCAGTCTTCTTCAGACTAAGTTCCACACAGTATAAATCTGCATATGCAGAAGAGAAACCAAAACTTGCAAAATCCAAAGGATTCTGTTTTGCATGCCAACTGTTAAGAATATAATATGTATACTGTATTTTCATGTGGTTTTCAATGATGTTACCTAATGGCTTTCTATTTTGGGAATCGAGTTCTGCTTAATACTCTATTAATTATATAGCTATATAACAAATTTCTTGCTTAAATTTTGTTCCCTCTCATCTGCATAAAAGACAAATGATCAGTCTGTTCTATCTGCCACTACCACTTTATAATAAATAAGCTATATGACAACCTTTCTAAAAAGAATGAAATTGAACCAAGTATTTCTAGAAACCATGCTTGTCTTATTTGCAAGTTATTAAGTAGATGCAAATATCTGGACTTTACCTGAACTGACATAAATATAAACATACTATGATCAACAGCTTTGTGCATGTAACTTCGATTTATCTTAGTTGTTGCTCTACTACATTATTTTGCTATATATATATATTTTTTTATAGTAATTAGATAATTTTACATTATTTCAATCTAATATCCAAATTATGGTTTTAAATTAGTAACATTGATAGTGTAACAGTAGTTTAATTTTTAATTAAGGTAATATCCAAATTCTGCTGAATCTGATGATACAGTGAATAATATTTTTAAAAAACCATGAAACTTGTATTTTGACTGAGTTCTGAAACTATTACAAGCTTTGGAGGTTCATATTTCTTCCTATTGTTCCCAACTAATTATATCAAATTATTGTATTGATAACAAATTTATTTTAACTTTTGATACCTAGAAGGTAAAATAGATTTTATAAGTGAGCATTTATTTATCTAGTATCATTTCAAATTATCTTGGTAAACAAATGCTCAAAGCCATAAGCACTATGCATTTGTGCAAGAGCCATGGTAAAGCATTACAAAAACATATGTATTCCAGATTAGAAATGTTGCCCAGATTGAAGACAAGTAAAACAATCTTAGAAGTAAAATCTTAATTGCCAATATAAAAGAAAGAACTATGGAAAACGCTTTTCATTTTCAGGGCCAAACTGACATCCACAATTGATAAAAGTTTCAGAAATAAATAATGAATAAAAAGTAGGCTACTAAGAGGAAAGAAAAGGAGTTAACATATATGTAACTCTCACTATGCTGAGTGATATATTGTTTTCCTCTTCATTACCTGCCCATTATTGAGCACACATAGGGTATGCGCAACTCTTTCATTCATTAAGTCATTTTAACTTGCTCTGTAATTCTTCAAAATAAGTATTAGTCCTGTTTTATATATGAGAAAACCAAGGCTCACAGAGGTCACTCAGATATTTAATGGTGGAACCATGATTTGAACAGTCTGATTCCATGGCTTATGTATTCTCTATCACCACAAATGAATTCTGAGATGGTCTCACTATACATAGCCCACATATTTGACTCAATTTAATATGAAGGTTCAAGTTTGATTGGGCTTTTAATTTTAAGTCCATACACATAAAAATTCCTTGCCAATGATGATACTAATATATGAATATGGGATGTGTTAAGGTCAAGCTTCACATTTCATAAGGATCTATAAAAAAAATTTACAAAGGAAAAAATTCCAATGACAGTCAAAGTCAAACACATTTTTGGCAGATGTATCAAAACATACATATGTTTAAATAAAGATGACTGATAAATATTTCCCATAGTAACTTATATAAATATAGTAAATACTAATGGAAATATTTAGCAATCCTGTTCACACTGAAAAATTCCAAAAGCATGCTGAACACTAGCAAAAGAATTCAAACGTGACTAATAGGAAAGCGAGCAAGTTGGAAAAGATTCTAGCAAGAATTCAGTGAGTATAAAAAGCAGATCATTTTTAATATGCCACTCTAAACAATGCCTTCTATTGTAAGACACAGGGATTTTGAAATTTTCCAGACTGATAAAAACAGAGCAGTCTTCCTTTTTATTTAATTTGATTAAAGCTCGAATCCCTTGCCCTAAATTTCTCTGCTGAAAAATCAACATTTTTATCTACCTTCCCTTTCAGTTACATTATCTATTTAGAGAATACAGACTTTATTTTACTGAACTTGAGGAAAAGTGACCTGAACTAATCATATTCCTCATAGAACATTTATGTAAAATCTGAAACTTTTTTCATTAATCAAAAAAAAAAAAACCCTGTGATTATAAAGTGACCAGGACATTGGAACTCTGGTTGTGGTAGTCAAAGAGAAAAATATGAAACTGATGGCTCATTCGGTCTCACTCGGGAAGAAGGGAGCAAGGCAGGTGATGTGAGAACCAACACCACAACATCAAATTCTCCTCACCAAGAAGAATCCCTACTTGAGGACCACTTGCTCCAGACCAGGGCAAATAAAGTATTTTAGGATTGGCCCCTACCGCTGACAACTGCCACTTACTGTTGCCACTGTTTTTACTTTTACTTATACTATCATGGGCTTTGTATGCATGTGAGAAAGGGTATGAGAATGGGAGAAGAAAAAGAGATGCTGGGAAACAGAGATAGAGAGAAACAACTAGATATTGAGACAGCTTTTGTCATTACGACGATTCATATAGTGTAAGCTTCAATGACATTCAGTAAAAGTAACAAATTATACAAAATAACCTATTATAGAACCTAAATAGATCCTTTGAAAGAGTTCTTGTGATAAAAGTGAGTTTATTCACAGGAGAGAGATTAAGACTTTATACCAAATTATGAGATCCAATTGTCAAAATTGATTTCTAATGTGTTTACAATTACAATATCCCATTATTATAGAAGGCAAATTAGGTGGAGAGTTTACACAATCAAGCCTTGCTCTGATATTCTAATGAAGTTTCATTTGTATTTCTTTCTTGTTGTCATTATTCTTTAGGCATATTAAGACAGGAAAAACACAGCATGAATAATGCAAAAAATAAATATCAACTCAGAAAGAAAGAATAAATAAATGGTACTCATGAAAAGAACATTCAGAATGAATATAGAGTAGAGAAAAGTACTAAATACAGTACCTACATTAGGAGGAGTCAAATCTGCATTTCATGAAGCAAAACAGGAAAGTATTACAAATCATGAGACAGATAACTAATAGCCCACACACAAGTAATGAATACTGTAAATTTTTTCATGTACACTAAAAACATTAGAAAGAGAACAATACTAGAGTCAAACTGTAGCTTTCAAAGAAGAAAAAAGCTACAAAGACTATTTTTTTCCATAGATTATTGTCCATACTGGTGGCAGGGTTTTGTGGTCATTTAAGAGAATATTTTAAATGTATGATAGTTTTCACTAAACTCTTAGGGAGAAATGACAGAAAGTAAGTTTTAACCCAGCATTCTGTTTTAACCAAAACCAGTAACCACTTTCTTCAAGTTGAATTCTCTAATGGATGCACAGGCCTACACACAATGCACTGCATGTCCCACTACACTCCCCTACCTCTGACAGTGAAGTAGGACAGCACCACAAGAAGATACACACAGTGAGTCAATTAAAGGCAGAAAGAACGTACCTTCCAATAAATTCATATCGATGTCATTATCATCAGGCTTGTGTAGGCATGGGTATGTGTTAAAAAGATTAGCTACAAAAGCCAAATTAAGTTTAGGATTGCCTGAAACCACATCTGCAGGAGTAACAAACTGTCTGCAGCCTAGTTTATCTGCTTCTTGAAGCATGAATCCAGCACGTTTCAGGTCGTTTTTCTCCTAAACAGTGAAATAAAAATGATCAAAATTAAACTTTTTTGACTGCCACAATTTTTTATTGATATGCATATTTTTATTTTTATTTTTTACTTTTATGTGTATATATATATTCTTTTATTTTGGTATTATTAATATACAATTACGTGAGCATCATTGTGGTTACTAGATTCCCTGCATTATCAAGTCTCCACCACATACCCCATTACAGTCACTGTCCATCAGTGTAGTAAGATGCTATAGAGTCACTACTTGTCTTCTCTGTGCTATTCTGCCTTCCCCGTGCCCCACTAATGTTATGTGTGCTAATCATAATGCCCCTTATTTCCCTTCTCCCTCCCTTCCCACCCACCCTCCACAGTCCCTTTCCCTTTGGCAACTGTTAGTCCATTCTTGGGTTCTGTGAGTCTGCTGCTGTTTTGTTCCTTCAGTTTTTGCTTTGTTCTTATGCTCTACAGATGAGTGAAATCATTTGATACTTGTCTTCCTCTGCCTGGCTTATTTCACTGATCATAATACCCTCTAACTCCATCCATGTTGTTGCAAAAGGATTTCTTTTCTTCTTATGGCTGAATAATATTCCATTGTGTATATGTACCACATCTTTATCCATTCATCTACTGATGGACACTTAGGTTGTTTCCATTTCTTGGCTATTGTAAATAGTGCTGCAATAAACATAGGGGTGCATATGTCTTTTTGAAACTGGGCTCCTGCATTCTATGGGTAAATTCCTAGGAGTGGAATTCCTGGGTCAAATGGTATTTATATCTTTACTTTTTTGAGGAACCTCCATACTGCTTTCCAAAACAGTTTAACAAATTTACATTCCTACCAGCAGTGTAGGAGGGTTCCCCTTTCTCCACATCCTCACCAACATTTATTGTTGTTTGTCTTTTGGATGGTGGCCATCCTAACTGGTGTGAGGTGATATCTCATTGTGATTTTAATTTGCATTTCTCTGATGATTAGCGATGTGGAGCAACTTTTCATGTGCCTGTTGGCCATCTGAATTTCTTCTTTGGAGAAGTGTCTGTTCAGATCCTCTGCCCATTTCTTATCTGGATTATTTGCTTTTTTGATATACATATTTATAAGCAATTATTTTTCTGGAAACACATCAAATAATAGCTCAAAATAAGGTCAGAATGTACAGGAATTACAAATCAACTTCCCCATTTCTTTTAAATCAACAAGTCTTGCTGGGCTCAGAGGAATATTTCACTCTCCTTGATGAAGTATTCAACCAAACTCTCAAATATTATATCAATAAGATCCTACTGGTCGTATTTTATAGGTAACTTGTTCAAGCCATATTAGAGTGCCTCTGGCAAGGAGTCTTAGTTGTCTCACCCACTCTACCCTGTATGATATGTCCAGTAGAACCTTTTCTCAATGAAAAACAAGCTGGAACATATATTTTAAAAATGTTAAAATTAGAAGGAACAGCACTTCTCACAATTGCAAAATCCTGGAAAAAAAGCCAAATGCTTATCAACAAGGAGAGTAAATGAATAAACTCTATTATATTAACACAATGACATACAGCAATATGAGTGACTCTTAGCAATATGCTCAAAATAAGTTCTAGAAATCTAAGTACAACATAATAAACTTTATTTGAAGTAAAAAGTAAAATTAAAAATTTAATTTTGTATGGAATATATTTGATTGAAAGAAAAAAACAAAAGAACAATGAACCTAAGATTCAAGACGGTGATTATCACATTAAGGTGAGGCAGAGAAATGGGAAGGGGAAGAACGGCACAGCTAAATGTCAATTAATGTCAGGGTCTTAGCTTTCTTGTTGGATTGAGGGTTCATACGGGCCTGTTATAATTTCAAAACAACTACAAACAAAAGAAAAGAAAAGAGGGACATGCACGGACCCACGGACCCACGAGGAGACTGTAACATGATCAAGGATCATGACTTAACCAGTTCTGTACCTGATGCAAAGAAGTAAGAATGTAAGTGAAATCAGAGAGCAATAGGTTCAAGGCCATTAAACAACAGTAAAAAGTTCCTAACGTAGACATGAATGAATCATATGTGAACCTTAATTTGATCTTAATTTAAATAAACTATAAAAAGAAAATCTGGCATTTATGTGGCAATGGAAATGTCAATTTGAGTAGATATTTGGACATTACAGATTACTGTTAGTTTTTTTAAGTATGATAAGGTCTAATGTAATAGACCTTATCATACCTTATACAGATTGTCCTTTAGAAATACAGATTGAAACACTTATTGACACAATTACTGACATCTAGGATTTGCTTCAGAATTATACTGGACAGGAAGGAAACAGGTACATGATAAACAAAGATTCACCATGAATTGATAGTTGTTGAACCTGGGAGATGGGGCACATGGTAGTTCAGTGTACCAAGTTTGGTCACTTCTGTATATATTTGAAATTTTCCTTAAGTTTTTAAGTTCCTGATTTTTTGACTCACTCTAATTTGCAAATTTTGCATAATTTTCAATACTAAGTTTCTTAGATGTTTCATTATAATAATGTGAAATATAATTAGTAATGACGCAGATTGCTTTTAAAACTAAATATTATGGATGTTGCACTTTTGAAGCACTTAGATTTTCATACCAACTCTATAGTTTGACCAGATTTTAATGTTTGGATAGAACTATCCCCAGGATTTAAAACTTTTGCTAAAAGAATGGGCTTTCTAGGAAATGTGTTAGATGGGTTTGGATCTGTATCAGTCATTCCTACACCATAAATACAAGGAATTGCCACCTTTTGCATATTTACGAGTATAAGTTGAAGAACTGATGGTTGCTTAGCAACTTAAAAATGGCTTGTTGCTCCCTTTCTGGGTACACAGTGAGTCACAAAAGCACCCTGGTGACCTGCAGTTACACTGCACCAGGGAAAAGGGGATGTAGGGTGATTCCATACTCAAGGTCAGATGTGCAATTCCATCTCTTCAGTCATGAGGGCCAGATGACTTGGCATGGAGATTTGGAGCCTAGGGCAAAAAAGCTGCTGAGGGCCGAGCTTTAATGAAGGGCCGAGGACTCCCCCTGTGAATGCTGACCAGAGAGAATTGCAGTCTACATTCATCTGCACTAACTAATCAAATCCATAGAGATAGAAAATAGAGCAGTGGTTACCAGGGGCTCAGGAGAGAAGGGACTGGGGAGTTACTGTTTAATGGGTACATATTTCACTGTGGAATAACAAAAAAGTTCTAGGGATGGAGAGTGGTGATGGTTGCACACAATGCAAATGTGCTTAATGCCACTAAACTGTACACTTAAAAATGGTTAAAGTGGTAAATCTTATGTATATTTACCAAAATAAAATTTTTTTAATTAAAAACTGTACTCACATTAAATCCTGAAAAGTCAATGGCAATGGCAGGTTCATTTTCCCGGTCACCTTTAGGTGCAATCTGATTAAGCAGATGAAAATAGGCTCTTGAATCCTTCAAGGAAAGAAATGAAATCGAATTTTAAAAACGAGTAAAACCACCTCTGGATTTAGGAAAAAGGCTCAAACTGAAGAAACTGCCCTCATCTCCAAGAATGGAATAAGAACATAATAACTTTTATTACTTATAGGTTCCTGAATGCCCTATATTGTTTTTCACTTCAGAGTTTCTGGCAACCCTGTTTTGCATCTCAGAGCTTCTAGCAATACTTTCCCTGTATCTGGAATACCCTTCCTCACCTTTTCATTTGTTCATACTCATGGAGAAGCAGTGAGGTGCCAGACATGCAAGTGAGACCCTTCCAGACCAGCCCAACTGACGGCTGAATGCAAAGGAGTTAGTCATCCCAACCAACACCAACTGAAGCAGAACCACCCCCCAAGCTGCATTAACCCGCAGAATCAAGAAAAACAATAAATCATTATTTTAAGCTATTAAGTTTTGAGTGGCTTGTTATACAGTAGATAACTGAAACATCCATGTACTTACTAGATGTTTATCTCCCTGCGTAATGTTAAAATTAGAAGGACAGCTTGGTAAGCTTCTCAAGAGCTAGGTCTTTGCATCTCCTGTGCCTGGCATAAATCCCCACAGGAGCAGCTTAATAAATATCTGATTAACTGAATTCTAAAATAACAGAGCCCCCCAAAATAAAATTTTAAATGAACATATAATAGATGAAAGCAGAGAAATACAATGTCACTTCAAAGTGAACATAACCTGACTGAAGGTGTTAATATACCTGAAGAGAAAATATGAATTAATGCCAACACTGATTAGTCTGGGGAAAAAAAAAAGGATGGGGAAGAAAATGTCCCAGGGACCCAAGTTGGCAATGCTTGTCTTGGCAGTGTCCATGGGATGGGTGTTAGGCAGAACGAATGCTAGTTCCCTTGACCTAGCTCTCCCAGTAGGAGGTAAGTGTTTCACTAAGCTACTTGGTTAAGAGATATACCTGAAGACCTCCTTTTGTCTACTGATTTCCTGTGTCCTCAGGATAATTTGGCTTCCTGTTAGCTGGTTACTGGCAAAGTGGGAGTAAGAGAGTTTACCTGGTCAGGCCCAAACAGGCCTCTAGTTCAGCAAACAGGTGGAATTCTCAGTCCCAATTAAGACTGACATCCTCATTATAATTTAGTTTATCTGTGGCATATAAAATAGGAAAGAATGCTTTGATAGGCTAAGGCTAGCATCTGCTTCCTCTCACAGCCAGTTGTATTTCTTTATTAAAAGCCAACAAACCAGTGTTTTGGAATAAAAAATTTTTGTGATTATTATTGGGGGAGAGAGTCCACTTCAAACAGAGAAATGCAAAATTTCATTTGTGTCCTTGTAAATTAAATTTCAGTTCAAATTTAGGCCTGAACCCCTTTTGTTTTTTTACATTCCACATCCTTATTTCATGTCACAAAATGAACATTGAAATATAAACCTTAATGTCTTGGCTGAAGTTATTGATGTTACGCCATCCTGCATTGGTCAAATGGTAGTTCACCCATCGCAGCAGCAATTCTTCTGGAGAAAGCTTCATCAGCTCTTCTAGTTCCTCGCCTTCATTCAGCAAGGCAATCAGAGCTGAGAAGAAACCAGTGAAATATAAATTCTTCCTGTAGTAAGAATATGTCAGGGAAAAGTAAGTATTTTTGATGATCTTACCTTCATTCCTGGAAATCTCAATATCAGCAAAAAGACCAACTTTGATGATCTGCCAGAGCAGTCCTAAGACCAAGTGAGGTTTTCCTTCTTTGAGATCCTGGGCACCAATGTTGACCACTGTGCAACCAATGGCTGAGGCAGAATTCAGGGCTAGGTTTAAATTTTCCTGAATGGCCACAAAGCAAAGCACACATGAGAAAGGACTTTCTAAAGTCTTGTCAACAAGTTGTGAAGGTATATAGGAAACAAAGGATTGCAGAATTTCAGGTTTTTAAGCATAAGTAGTAGTTAAAAGGAAAATACCATTACTAAAAAAAAAAAAAATCCCACCATTTTAAATATCATCTCTATACACCAGTGACTTCTCAATCCATACCTCCAGCCCCCACTCTAAGCTCTATACCTATATATTCACTTGGTTATGTCTACCTGGATGTTTCCCAAGTACCCCAAACTCAACATGTCCAAAACTGAAGCAATTTCCTTGCCATGCTTCTCTGGCCTTTCTTTAATATCTTGTCTAAATTGGCTTTGTTGGGTGATAGGACCAACCTTTATGCTTGTCTTCTTTCTTCCTAAGTCAGAAATATGAGTAGAATCCTTCCTCCTTGCCTTCCACATCCAGTCACCAATAGCTGTCAATTCCACCTTCTAAATAGCTCTGCAAACTGTAAGTGCCTTTGTTTCTTTAGGCTCCTGCATTTCTTCCTTACACCTATTCTCCGATTTACTCTCCACAATCCATCTCCACAATACTCTGCTGTCAGTGATCTTAATAAAAAAATATACCTGAAGGTATAGCTTTAAATCCCTTCAAAGTTCCCTGTCACTCCCACTGTGTCCTCTCTGTTCCAGCTATACAGGGCCTTGGAGCTTGCTATTCCCTCTGCCTGGAACACGCTTTCCCCTAATATCCGCAATGCCTTTAAGACTGCTCACGTGTACCTAATGGCCTTCTTTGATGAGCCTACACAAAATAGCAAGCATCACCACAAGCTCTCCTGGCACTTGTTATTGCCTGTTTTACTCATCATTCTCCAACAGATTATATACTTGGGTGTTTATTATTACATCACCACCAATTAGAGTATGAGCTCTATGACAACGGAGGCTTTTCATATGCTTGGAACTGTTTTCCCAGCTCTTAGGACATGGTGTGTGTTCAATAAACATTTATTGAATAAATGGATGAATGGATAAGGTAAAGGAATAGAGGGAAAGGAGAGGGTCAAGTCCAAATCCTTAGCATGACAATCAAAAATCTTTAGGATTTGACTCTGGCCTCGTCTCCCAACATTCTGCATATACAGTCTATGTTGTAGCTGAAATCCAAGGGCCTTTTTATATGCTTTTCCCTTGTCTATGATGTTCCTCTTCCCCAAGTCATATGCTCATTTTATTCCACCAATCAAATAACAACTCCTCTAGAAGATTTCCCTGAATCATCTCTCCCCCACCAAATTAGTCTTCCCTTCCTTATTCTTTCATATGCCTTGAAAATACACAAAAATAATAGGGAAATTGTTATTAATATTTTATAATATCATTATGCAAATATTTTAATAACATATTCTCCTAGAAATTCTAATACTGTCAGTTTATTAGTGTTGGGATAATGATTTTTTTTATTTCTCCCTATTTAGAAACACTTCTTTGAAAAATTATGTACAATTAGGCTTTAATTCTCAAGAATTTTAAAGGTAACTCTTAGGAAGGAGCCAGTTCCTTAAAGGCTATGTGCATCAAGGATGATATCAACAGAGTGAAAAGGTACCCACTGAATGGGGGAAAATACCTGCAAATCATATATCTGATAAGGGATTGATATCTAGAATACATGAAAAACTACAACTCAACAACCAAAAAACAACCTGATTAAAAGACATGAATAAATTCTCCAAAGAAGATATACAGAAGCACATGAAAAGATGCTCAACATGACTCATCGTTTGGGAAACGTCAATCAAACCCACAACAAGACGCCACTTCACACCCATTAGGATGTCTATTATTAGGCTGTAGAGAAACTGGAACCCTTGTGCATTGCTAGGGGGAACATAAAATGGTACCATTTCTATGGAAAACAGTATGGTGATTCCTCAAAAAATCAAACAGAATTACTATATATTCCAACAATTCCACTTCCATGTATATACTCAAAAGAAGTGAAAGCTGAGACTGAAACAGATATTTGTAGAGCCATGTTCAAAGCAGCATTATTCAAAATTGCCAAAAAGTAGTTAACAATTCAAGAGTCCATCCATGGATGAATGGATGAGCAAAATGTGCTACAGACACCTAATAGAATATAATCCAGCCTTAAAAAGGGAATCCTAATACATGCTCCAACATGGATGAACCTTGAAGACATTAAGCTAAGTGAAGTAAGCCAGTCACACACACAAAAATACTGTATGACTCCACTTATATGAGGTACATAGAGTGGGAAATCCAGAGAGCCAGGGGATAAGGACAGGGGCGATGGCGAGTTATTGTTTGATAGGTAAGCAGTTTCAGTTTTGCAAGATGAAAAAGTCCTGGAGATGGACGGTGGTGGTGGGTGAACAACAGTGTGAATGTACTTAGTACCAACAAGCTATACACTTAAAAATGGTAAATTTTATGTTATGTGTATGTTACTACAATTTTTTTAAAAGGGGGAAAAAACCCAAAGCCAGCTTGAAAGAGCTCTCTATAGCCAAATCTGGGACAATTTGAGCACCAAAATAATTAAGCACAATAATGAATTAAGCCATGGGAAAAAAATAGGAATTCCTGAGCCCATATCATGACAGAGAGGGAGAGAGAAGATAAGAGTGGTTTTTTTATTACAGAATGCCAGCTAAACAACAGGCAAATATGGAGGAAGAGCCTGAGTTAAAAAAAAATGTTTGTAACCATCATGGTGTAGACTAGATTAGGAAAGAATCATCAGTGCATAGTCGATCTAGGGAGAAATTCTGGTGAGGAGCAAGGTATCTGCAGACTGCACATTAGTTGTAGGGGAGAAAGAAAAAGGAAACTAATTACACAGAAACTGGGCAACATCTTAACCGGATGACAAAACTTAAGAGCAGCTATGAGGAGAATTAGATATTTTATGCCCCTAAATGTCTACATTTGTGAACTTGATAAATATACCGTGGTAAAGTAAGAGAATAATATCCCATTATTAGTAAATATATGCTACGGATTCATGGGTAAAGGATCACGAGGCATGTAATTTATCCTCAAAAGGAAAAAATGTTGTGTACACACATACATGCACAAATGAGAGGCAGGAAGAGAGAATGGGCGGGAGGGCAACGGAGAGAGAGAAAATACTAAAGGAAGTGGAGTAAACCATTAATAGGTAAATTTAGGTAAAGGGTATACTGTGGTTTTATACAGTTTTTAGTTTTGCTACTCTTTGTAAGTTTGAAATTATTTTCCAATAAACCTAAAAGTTAAGTAACTCTTGCTCTTAAAACTTGTTTACCCACATGCCACTAATTTTAAACTAAGGGCTTAAGCAAAGGCATATTTATTTAATAATATTAATTCATTTGTCCTTTAGTTGCCATCTGTTAATACTGTATCAGTGACCAGAAATACAAATGTAAAGAAAAAGAAAAAAAAAAAACCAACCACAGAAAACAGTTTGGGACAATGTAAGAAAACAAACTGAGAAAGGCACTGAATTAGAAAAACTTAGGGTTACCTTAGCTTTTAGTTTTTTTATTCCTCAAATTTCTTCTCTAGAGATAACAAATGCATCGTATGTACTGAGGATTTCTATTCCCCATTACCTTTTGGAAAGACACAGTGGCCGGTTTAATACTAGGCCTTATTTTTGTGGCCATTTAATGGTGATAATCAATAGAGTTAGACAAAAAGTCACCAAGATAAGAAGAGGTAGCTTTAAGAACTAGGAGATTTGTTGTGTTTGATTATTTCTTGGGAAAGTGTAGAGACTGTCTTTTTCTTTTATTTCTACAGGGATAGGCCTCAGTTTGTTTAAAATGTTAGGTTTCATGTTTACTAGCCAGAAGCTACACAAAGGTTTATTTCCTCTTGCGGCATGCTGAAGCTGTTTAACTTACTGGGCTCCAGATAAACAGCTCTATCTCTGGGGATTCAGTCTGGGGTAGTTGATGTAAGCATTCAGAAATAAATTCTTTTTGTAGTAATTTTGCAATTAGCAAAATCACAAAAAAGTGAATAAGCAATATTCACTTAAATATAATTCTCCCAAAAGAAGACAAAACCAGAGAATCCTTCAACATATTTATAACTTCATAATTCATTACAAATAAACATGGTAAATATGAAAATATTACCACTAAACTTCAAATACTTTCTGGATACCTTAGAGGATGTTTTCATATCTTCAGATATGCTTATTACCTTAAAATAATCAATACAACCTTCAAGAGAGAGCTTCTGCCAATTTAGGCTTGACCAGTAATATTTTTCAATCTTGTCTCCCAAAAGCATAAAGGATATTTGCTCTAGTTGTGATTCCCCACAATGCATCACAGAAAATTATTCCAATAATAGTATTAATCTCAAAATGACCCATTTCACATGCATTGTACCATTCACAGCATGGTACTGTGGCCAAAAGAAACATGTAATTTCAGTACATCGATCGCAATAACTACTGAGAGCCAAAACCTTCTACCACTTCTGTCCCCTGGACAATGGCAAGGAAACCACACTTTACTCCCCACATTAACTTGGCTTTGAGCTATACCTCTGTCTTCACGGGCATGACCTTAATTCTTCCAGGAAAAGAAGGCAGAGGTTTGCTTGTTTATGACAGGCACTACTTGAAAGGGTCATCAGTTCTTCAGTGAGAAACATCAGTGGACAGTTCATCGCTAAGATCCTTTGACACCTTCACCTTGAAATCTTCCTTTGCTATTTCCACCAATCCTGATTTTTGTATCATGTTCCTTATCTGATCCTAACCTGTCTCCTCACTCCCTCTTCCACATTTAAAGACTCACCTTAAACCACAATTCCAATTCTCAAACTCTGACCTCACTTTCCCAGCTCCAAGATACTGCCAAGACTTTGGAAGTGGTGTTTTCTTTTACTGTACTAAGTAGTAAAATTAGCTTCATCTTATCAACAGGTTGTGTTGGTGATATACGGGGAGCCAGCTTTTGACGTTAATTTTATTGAAAAATATTGGGTTTACAAGTATAACAAATAAAAGTAATTGGCTAAAAAATGGATTGAAAGTAAGGAATTAAAATGTAGTTTTCAGTTTAGATAAATGGTAATTTTAATTGGTAAATTATTGCCATTATTTTAATTGGCAAAATATTGCCATATTGGTAAATTATTGCCATTATTTTAATTGGCAATTTTAATTGGCAAATTATTGCCGATATAACATTATTGCCCTACTGGTAACTAGGGAATAGGATGACCACTGTTTTCTAAAGCCAATTCTAAACATCTTGAAGAAATAACAAGAGAACCTCATAAACAGGTTGCACCCCAAGTCTTAATAAGGACAAAAGCCCTGTTAGGCCTGTGTTAGTGGAGAGAAACAAGGACAATGGGACACCAACAACAACTGCGACATGACAGAGGTGTCTCTCCTTGTGTTTCAGTGTCCTAATCTGTAAAACAAGATTACCTCACTTTACAGAGACATTAACAGAAGACACAGCAAACATGACAGTTTATCTTGGATTAGCCATCCATTGTCTCCCATCTTTTCTGTGCATAAGTGAACTGTCTGTGCCTAGGATATAGCTCAGTGTACCAGGTAGAAAACTTTGTACTGCTGTTCTAGATGGCTTCTGATGTTCCTTCTATTTTGATTAATTAACTACCAGTTCTTTACTGACAGTGTCAAATAGGTACGGCAAGTTTTCATTCTTTTCATTCATACCACTTTGCAAATTTCCATTTCCCGTAGTTTCACTTCCAGCTAAGTTCACTCCTGTTAATGACTTTTGAGGGCTGTGTTATATACTTACTGGGCCTTGGTTGGTTATTCAGATCTCATCATTATTTTTACTCCATTTGAAATGTCCAAATGAGATTCATGTTTTCCTTACTTTAACTGTAATTGTATTTAAGGTGAAATGAAGGTCATATATATATGTGGGTATAATTGTCTATATATGCAAGTGTAAAGTATATACATATACACTTTGTACTTGAGTATATTAATTGCACTAGTTTTTTACATGTTATAATGAACAGATTAAATTCCTTTATCCTCTCTTTGTTAGTTTCCTAACTTTTTAGGTCCCTAAATCACATCTGTTTTCAGTCTAATTCAGATAAATAATTTTTCTTTCAGTAATAATGACAAACAAGCAAGAAGACACAGCTCAGTAGTTCACTGGGTAGAAGAAAAGAGATGAAAAAGTTGCCAAGATCAAAACTGAGTCCTGCTTTTTACTACTTGGTCCACCCCCTTACCTTGCGTTCATGGTTTTGTACATCACTTTCATCCTTTCATATTTCTTTTCTTTTATTCATCATTATAATACATAAAACCTATCATCATCATCATAAAGTGAAAAACTTTATTATCACTATCTTTTACAAATGAATGAGGCCTCTTTGGAATAAAGTTTCATGGGAAACTGGTGGTTTTCTAGTAGATCTATTCCCAGAGCTCTAAAGTTACTGAATAAACAAGACAGATTTAATATCCACAGTAACACTCTGCCCCTTCCCTGAAGGCCTGTCTTTTCTCATTCTACATTAGTGCCCTCTTTCCAGCCTCCTTGAGACCTAGACTATTACTCCCACTCCTATTGGAAGGATGTTCTCTCTAAAAATAAAACTATAAAAGTCTTAGTTCCTCAGACCCATCCTACAGCTATTGCAAAATAGAGTATTTTTTCTTTAATGCATTGCACACAAGTATGAAAAGTAAAACCAAGCAATACATGTATTGAACAGTAAGAAATGGTAAGTTTCAGATTCAGTGCCATATAAAAATGTGTGATGTGTATTCTAAAAATAAGATGCGTATGAATATTTTCAGCAATCAGAGGAAGCATCCTGACACAAGATGTGAAAGAAAATAAATTGCCATCAAAATGGGTTTCTTCAAAAGAAATTGGTAGTTTCTGCTAGGGATATGCAACATGATTGGCTTATTGGAAACTGGGACACAAGAAAGCCATGTTAGTCAACATCCAATTCTTTACTTCTCAAAGGTAACAGGAAATGGGAGAACCCCTCAGATAGTCCAAGACTAACTATATACCACTACCCTAAGGGCGTAGCTTCCTTACAGAAGAGACTTAACTTCAGCAAAATCAGGGATTGTTTTTGCTAGCAGAAATGAAGGAAATAGTTTAGCAGTAGCACTTTTGATAGCTACCATTGTGACCAGTGCATTAACTAGCTGCTATTACTACCACCACATCAGACTGGCACTGTAGCATAGACATTAAAAGATGAGCTCTAGAGCTAGACCACTGGGATCATATTCTTGCTCTGCTACCGCACAGCTTCTCAGTGGCTCACTCTCATCTGTAAAGTCAGTATCTACCTTATTTTAAGGCTGTTGGGAGGAATGAAGGGGATGATTCATATAGTATGTTTAGAATAGTGACTGGCACCTTGTAAGTATATAAATATTGATATCCACCCATTGATCTAGAGATTTTGAGGGGAAAAGTGTGGTAACTATAATTTCTGGACTTTAACAAGATCTGAATGGAGAAGTTGAGTGCAGAACAATCTGATAAAAAAGAACAGCTTGAAATTCTGTGAAATGGCAAAATGTGGTAAGACTATTCAGTATTCTTATTTCAACCAACCAAGAACATTGACATCCAGCAAAGAATCATTAATAAAAATAACTCAATAATTATAACCTGAATACCATTATCTTGAGTAAAGAAGTTCATTCAAAGTATGTTGAATCTTAATTTCATTCATTACAAAATGCAACTGAGTTTTTACTTAATAAAGACTAGTTTTTATTGGAAACCAAAATTATGTTAAACCAAAGGTTTTGCATAGCCAGACCTTGAAGATATTATGTTAAGTGAAATAAATCCAACAGAGAAACTCATAGAAAAAGAGATCAGACTTGTTACCAGAGATGAAAGGTTGGGGGAGGGGAAGTTGTTGGAGGAAGGTAGTCAAAAGGTACAAACTTCCAGTTATAAGATAAATAAATACCAGGGATGTAATATACAACATGATGACTATAGCAAACATTGCTGCATGATATATAGGAAAGTTGTTAAGAGAGAAAATCTTGAGTTCTCATTACAAGGAGAAAATTTTTTCCTTTTACTATATCTATATGAGATGGATATTAGCTGAATCTATTGTGATAATAATTTCACAGTATACATAAACAATCATGCTATATGCCTTAAGTTATACAGTGATGTATGTCAATTATTTCTCAATAGTAAAAACTGGGGGGAAAAAACATTTGCTCAGGGCTAAACACCCATTAATATGGGCCATACATTTTATAGCACAGTAACGTGATTGCTAGCACGGGCAAATACTTACAGAAACAGTGAAAGGGGTGAGCTTTTTCTTATTAATGGCTCTTTCATCAATTGTATCTGGTTCAGATAAGTTGATCATTTTGCTAGAGAGAAAAGGAAATAATTTAGTTTGACTCCCAGAAATGTTTTTAGTTGATTTTTCCAAAGTAGACAAAATAAATTCAGAAAAGTAGTTTTTAAGTTTCTTTAAAATATTATACTGTAATTCATGTTGGGGACTTAATTTTTAAAATCTAAGAAATATTCCCTAACCTAAACAAATCCTTCACTCACTATAATAGTAATCTTGGCATTTCCTCCTAATTTTTTAAAATAGTCCTGCCTTTTCTTTATGTGAGCCTTGTCTTTACTTCATTTAATGATTATCAATATTTAGCAGCCTGAAATGCAAAAGGAATTCTCAAGAAGCCGTATTTCACAAAATGGTATTGACAGTGTTAAAATTACTGTTGTTGCAATAAGACAGACTTGATTTTCCTAAAATTTCAATAATTTAAACATTTTTAAAGAAATTAATATAAATTTTGCTTCTGTATTTTAGATTTTGTATTTTAAAATAAAGATAGGAGAAAATACCCATTCAGTTCTTCAGAGGAAGAAATCAGAATTGTAGGTGGAGGTCAAGGTATTTTTTTTTTATTAAAGTATCATTGATATAAAATCTTATGTTGGTTTCAAATACCCAACACAGTGGTTCACCAGTTACCCATATTATTAAATCCTCACCCCCGCTAGCACAGTTACTACCTATCAACCATAGGATGATGTTACAGAATCAGGTCTAGGTATATTTCATATGTAATATACTAAAAACTAATATCCTATACTCATGGGTAGGTTCTTTTTTCTTTTTAAGTAAAAACACAGAAAAAAGACCAAAGAAAATGTGGCAAAATGTTAATAATATCTAGTTATGGGTAATAAGAAAATCTGTGATGGTTATTTTATTCTTTGTAAATTTTCTGTATTTTTATAAATTAAAAAATAAAGACACATGCTTTGTACATAAAGTATGCTGGGACTACAAACACCACAAAGATAAAGACATGCCCTTAGAGAATTTATGTAAGCTGAAACAAACTGCAAAGGGCCCAAGACATGACAAGACCGAATTAAAGCATTAATTTCATCTGAGCATAAAGGAAATATATCTTTCTCCTACACTTCCCCGTGTTCCTGTCCCAGTCAATAATCTCTTCTTAAGAGGTGAAAAAAGAAACCCTGTGAACATTTAAAAATACATCAGAGGAATAACTCAAACGTTTCCTGGTGTTGTTAGGGAAAGAGATGAAAAAGACACCAGAAAAATAAGGGATTCCATTTGGAAACATGGTATTTAATTTTGAATGCAATGTAACTTCTTCAAGCCCTGTGTAGCTACTTAACTGGTTCTAAAAGACAATGCTGAATTGTCGTTTTTATCAGATGCTCATCAGTGGAGACAGTAAGAACGTTGCCCATTTAACCCAGTGCCCAACTCACCAAAGAAGGATGCCATCTGCAAGAGATTTGAAAAGACTGCCATCACTAGGATTCATGGGTATGAGATGTTTACAGTCAGGGTCATCCTCCAGCGCTTTGTTTATCCAGTTAACAAAAGCTACTTTTTCCTCCTCTGAAAACAGAAAATCTTAGTTAGCAAACCTCACTTCACAAAGTTAATCATACTATAAAAATATATAGTTTAATTAACGTTCAAAGATAATAAATGCCTATTATTAAAACTCTACTAAAACACTAAAGGATTTAAGAGGGCTTAAGGGCTTAAGAAGAAAGGGGGATTTATTCCACTTTTTCATCTGATATATTAGGGAAGAGTAAGGTATATAGCTTAAATGGACACAATAAATATTTGGTGTAATTCTAAAATTTTTCTAAATATATTTTGCTTCTGAGAGCTAATGAATCAGAAGTCAGCCATAGGAGGTCATATTTTACACACACACACGCACATGCATGAATGCACGTGCCCCCAGAAAAAAAACAAGAAATAAATATCCTGGGGACTTGATAATAGGGGGGAATTAAGTAACCACAATGTTGCTCATGTGAAACCTTCATAAGATTGTATATCGATGATACCTTAATAAAAAAAAAAGGAAATAAATATCCTCGGCAAAAATTTCACCACATTCCTTCCCCAAAATTTGCAGCTGTGACTTGGGGCTTACATCCGAAATACTGATTTCAATAAGAGTTTTTGAATGGATAAAATAGATCCATTTCTATGGAATTTCTGACACAAACCTAGGCGTCAGTACTAACTACTCTTAGCCATCTTCATCCTCAACTTCTCAACACATGACTTCTAGTGTGGGTACACTGATCCCTAGGTAGAAAATGTTGGGGAAAATAGGCGGTGGGGAAGATAGGAAGGAATTTGAAGGGAAAATGTCCCACTGCTTTATTATTATTCTGTAAATACAAAAATCATTTAACAATATAAATCCTCAAAGCAAATAATTCTCCTTTCTATTGCAGGGTAGCATAGTGAGCTGACCTTCCCCATCATTGCCCCAATTCCTAGAAATTGGTAATTTTCCTAAGGGCATATTTGGCAGATACCCCCAAATTCAATCCATCGCACAAACACACACACATACACAGTCAATGAAGACAAAAACATTTGCTAATATTTCTCTTTTGTATATATCATAATCTGCCTTCTTACTTCACTTAAAATCTAGGGATTTAAAGATCATTAAGATATTATACCTCTCATCTAGGAATTTTTAATGTAATGATAAGATATGTAATGTAAAGATAAGATAAAATGTAAAGATAAGACAAACACACAAAGAAATGCAATGTAAGGGAAATAAACACACCACAAGAGAGATACAAGCAACGTCTTGGAGAATTTAAAGAAAGGAAGAATCACTTCTGGTTGGGCTGATCAAAAAAAGCTACATGAAGAAAGTACTGTTTGAAAAATGAATATTTTTGTTTTTTCTTTTTTTTCTTGAAAGATGGATTTTTAACAGATGACGATGGGCAAGGAGAGAGAGGATGTTCCAGGTACAGGAACCAGGAATGAGATACCACTTCACAATCACCAGGATGGCTGCAATAAACAAAATACATGATAACAAGTGTTTAGTGAGAATGTGATGAAATCAGAACTTTCAGACATTGCTTGTGGGAATCTAAAATGATGCAGCCTCTTGGGAAACCAGTTGGTTAGTTTTTAAAAATATTAACATAGAGTCACCAAAAGACCCAGCAATTCTACTCCAAGGTATATATCTAAGAGAATTCAAAGTATATGTCCAAACAAAAATGTGTTCACAAATGTTCATACAACATTATTCATAAGAGCCAAAAAGTGGAAACAACCCAAATGTCTATCAACTGACGAAAGGATAAACAAAATTATCCACTGAATGAAATATTACTCAACAATAAAAAGAATGAAGTACGATATATGCCACAACTTGGATGATCCTTGAAAACATTGTGCCAGTGAAGAAGCCTGTCAGGTGAAAGGCTACTACTGATGATTCCATTTATATGAAATGTCCAGAACGGGCGAACCTACAGAAATAGGAAGTGTGGGAATGGTTGCCAGAGGCTGGGGGAAGGGGGAAATAGAGAGTGACTGATAATGAGCATGGGGCGTGTGGGGGTAATGAATTTTAAGAAACATTAAATGTTCTATCTTGTTCCAGATAATGGTTACATGGGTGTATTCATATCTAAAAATTCATCAAGCTATAGACTTAAGAATAATGCACTTTATGTAGTTTACTATGTGCACCTGATATGCCAACAAACAGGTTAAAAAAAAAAAACTATGGGTGAAAGACATCAGAAAAGTGGTCACCTCTGGGGAGAAACAGTTATATTTGAGGCATGAGGGAGCCACTCAGGATACTCAACCTGGTTGGCAGCTACATGGACATACCCGTAGGATGCCTACCCAAGTAAAAATTCATCAAGCTGTCCACTCAAGATTACAGCCCTTAACTAAATGTGCATTCGAGTGGGCAGGCAGGATGGAATTAAGAAGTGAATGCTTTTCAAAGAACGGAGGTAGCAGTTACAGATCACTGCCTTTACCACTACACTTTCTTACTGGGAAAAGGTTAGGAAAAAAATAGAGTGGGTGGGAGAAGTGTGAGTATATGGTGAGAGGAAAATCCTGTCAGAAAGGAAGAGAATCTAGAGGATAATTAACAGATTCTGATCTCAAAGGAAGAAAGAGGGGAAGAAGTCACAGTTTTTGTCAAATATTTTAAAGGCATAGTTTTAATTATGTTAATATGAACAAAAGGAATTTGGCCAAAGGTTCTTAGACACCTCAACCCTGAGAAGTGAGCTTAACATGGGGCAAGCATCTCATCTTAAGAGTTACTGCGCCTCTGGATTTCCTACTAGGAAACAATCCAGTGATTCTGTCAGATCAAGCAAATGAGGTGCTGCGCTCTCTAGTCCCTTGGTTGCTTGAAAAAAGGTGAATCAGGAATCCGGAAGGGAAACATCCTGGCAATAAGCTTCTGCACGTATTCCTAGATCATGTCTAAAAGGAAACTCACCTCACCAGTCAGGATGAAAAATCCACTCAAAGATCATGATTGAGCACATTCAGTGCTGAAATACAAAGTTCTATTTTGTTGTTTCTAATCTCTTTGTTGTGCACTGTGCTTGACACAGTGGGAACTCACTGATTTCAATTATTCTAGGATTCTTCATTCTGACATCTCTGAAAGTGAGAGGCAGTTCAAATGTGATGGCATGTTATAATTTAATCTGATTTTTTCCTCTATGGCACATGAAACAGTGGTGTGAACTACAATGAATGGCATCTTAGATTTGATGAAACATGAGCCTTGTTGAATGAAATCAATGACTTAAAGGTCACTTTTGGAGTACAAGGTTACCTGAATAAGAATGCTGGGTGCCCTCACTGGAAATGGATGAAGTTCCTCCGATAGCAGTAATCCCCTCCCTCTTGTTAATTATTTTTCGGAATGTTTTGCTGATGTCTTTGCTTTTTAACTCTTGCATTAGCTGGAATGGGATATAAGTAAAAGTAAACCTTGATTAGATCATCATAAAAAACCTTGCAGCATGAAGGATAACTAATAAGGCTTCTTTATTTATTTGAAATGACATCAAAATAACAGCGAATCAGGTATTTATTCTCTGTGGTTGGGGTGCAAACACTGGTCCGTTTTGTGTTACGGATAACGCTCATGTCATTTTTACCCATAACACAAAATGGACCAATGTTTGCCCCTCAACCACAAAAAGAAATTTTGTTATAATTAAGCTTAAATTGAACACGAAGGTATTTTCCTGTTGGAACTTCTCAAATGTACAACCATTAAAGTAAATATGTCAGCTCTTGTAGCAAATACCAGGCTCAGAGAAACACCCTCCCCCAGTCACTCTCAGACTGGACTCTCTAGAGATTCGCTAGACTGAATTCAACCAGTTCTCCAAACAGCCAGAGTGAGTTTTTAAAAATACAAGTCTGAACATGTCACTTCACACTCCACTCCTCCACATCACTGGCTTCCTATTGCTCTTAGGATAAAAATGAAAGTCCTACTAGGCCCGCAACCCAGTTACCAAGCCTTATCCCTTACCCTCTCTATCTCAGCTCCAGCCATGCTGACCTTTCTTTTCAAGTGCTTAAGAGTATCCACCATCCCTAAAGCCACAGAGCCTCTACACAGGCTGTCCCTTCAGCCTGCCTTGCACATTATTCATTTCCTCATCCACCCCTTTTATCTATTTAATATCTTTCTTCAGCTCTCAGCTTAGTCCTCATAGCTTCCAGGACACTTTGCCTGAGTCCCTGGCTTCTCTAGCCTCCCCACCAAGTTCAATTCCTTTTACTATAAATTCTCAAGGGACCTGTAGTGCTCCGTCACAGCAATTATCACAATTATCTTTAATCGATCTGTGTGACTCTCTCTGCCCCACGACATGTAAACTCCAGGAGAGTAGAGACCACATCTTTTATTGTTCATCAGGTTATGCAGAGTGCCTAGCAAAGCTTCTGGCAAGGGAGGGGTTCAATTATTGGCTTAATGAATAAAGAATGCAAACCCGAACAATTTATATTTCCTAAATATTTACTCAATTATATTAATGGGTGTATTTCCAAATGAAAAATACCATCATGGCGGTGTTGATGGGGGAAGAAACAGCCCTTGCTCAACTGCCAACTGGCAGTGGTAACTTAGCCAAGTCATACCTCTTGGCCTGAAAGGTCTGAAATACATGACTTTCAATATTCAGTTCTACAATCTATTTTTTTTTACTGATTGAGTCATATTATTTTTATCTTGTTCTGTTCCCTAAGCCTTGAGGTAGTTTAATAATGGAACAGTGTTACACTAATTAGCATCAAAATTTACCAGTGGCATTTGCTGAAACTGAAGATATAACTTATCACAAGGAGAAAACCAATCTCTAGGGGTGTAGCTTCCATACCTTAGCTCTTTCAGTTACAAAAAATATTTCATTTCTTAAGGCCAAGTACTAGGATATTAAAATATTCTGTACCCAATGAAACAGTCAATAGTCATTGAACTGAACTGTAGTTTCAGTATAGCATGAGCTATTATTATCTAAACCTTACTTCCATTCCGGCAGTTTGAGAGTGGCTTTTTCCCTTTGTTTTATGGATGATATATGGACATTGTTGTTATCATCATCATCATCATTTCACAGTTGTGCTTTTTAAGGTCTCTGTGGCCAGATTTAACCACAGAGAGGAATTATATTACTGAAATACTATAACAGCCAGGAGAAGAGTAGATTACTCACTGACACAAACTCTTCAAAGCTGATCTTGCCATCTTTGTTGTTGTCAGTAACTGCTAGAATTTTCTCCACAATCTCACGTACTTTGTAGCCAGGCAGAGGAAGGTTTGCTTCCTTAAACAGGTCCTGAAGTTCATAGTCGCTTACATACCCACTGTTGTCAATATCTATAAAGAGAAATTATGAGCTGTCAGATATCATTTGTATTCTCTGTTGGAGATGTACACTTCAGAAGGCTGTTTGAGAGTGTCACAGGCAGGCAGAATCCTTCGGATTTGTTTCACAATTGCAGTAACCTTTTCTCCAGTAAGCACCTGAAGTCTACAAAGTATTCTATACACTTCATTTAAAAACTCACATTTAAATGGACTTTATCCCCAAATGTTTGGGACTATCATATGCATTTTAAGTGCATAGGATGGGCATTGTCTGACAGATGAAAAATTCAGGTTTAGCACATGACTAAGTTTCAAGAACTAAGCATGGGGAAGTCTCATATCTAGAGGCAATGGTCATGAGGATACACCCACCCAAATTTTAACTTCATGAAATTTACAAAATGAATCTGCTGGCCCCACATTCTATATAAATTGTGTGTGTGTAAAATACACATAAGGCATTTCTGTTCTACATTTTAGTTGGTGGCAATTCTGTTTCATTTGTTAATAATTTATTGCTTCTTCACTATGTATTTATGATATACTATGTAGGCTGAATCATGCTTGATGTCATTTTGAGATTAAGTGTTCAAAATAATTTCACACCTATATTTGGACTTTTGGAAATAGGTTTCCAGGCGTTTCCCCATCATCACTGAGATGCCCTTCCCTGGGTTTTCCCTAGAGACTGGATATCACCTCTTGACAGAGAACAAAGGCCACACATTTCTGCCCAGTGTTGGCAACAGAGCTCTGAATTGTTTGGGTAGTTGCCTGGATCCGCCTTGGATAGGCTCTCTTTGCTCATCTGGTAATCATTGCTGTGTTTCTTTTTCCTCTTTCATCACTATAACTGAATCAATGATAAAAACAGAAACTTTTCTTTTAAACTCTCGTACATTTTAGAATTAATGCAGTTCAGAACAATGGAGGACCTCTAAACTAGACTCAACCAGCAACCAAAATATTGCTATAATCTCAAAGGTTAACTAGGAAGCTAAATTGCTTGATATTACAATAATAATACTGCTTTCTTTGAATTTAGAGCAAAAGCTCCTTAATACACCACCAGTTCAGAATTGTTTCCTATAATTCTGAAATAGACAAATAGACTGGGCCAGCTCACTTCTATACCAGCACTGTGGTAGACAGTACTTAAAAATATAAGCAAGACTGAGAAAAAATTTCTTACCTGCTAACTATCATGCTGAACTACAAGAATAGTTAAGAGCATTCTGAACACAAACAGATTTGTGTGCTTAAATTTAAATCCCAGCTCCATTCCTATGACCTATGTAGTGTGGGTGTGATATGACAAGGAATAGATACCATTTAACACACACATATTCTGTGCCAAGTGATTAAGAACTTGACTTACCTTATCTCATCTTGAAGTAGTTAATAATATTATTCTGATTTTAAAGATGAGGAAATCAAGGCTTAGGTTAGATAACCATAAGGACAATTTAAAAAGAAACAAGATTTCTACAACTCAACACAAAAAAAACGAACAATCTGGTTAAAAAATGGGCACAGGACCTGAATAGACACTTCTCCAAAGAAGATAAACAAATGGTCAATAAGCTCATGAAAAGATGCTCAACATCACTAATCATCAGGGGAAAGCAAACCAAAACCTCAATAAGATACTGCCTCACACTCATGAAGATGGCTATTATAAAAAAGAAACAAAACAGAAAATAAGTATTGGCAAAGATTTGAAGAAATTAAAATCATCGTATATTGCTGGTAGGAATGTAAAATGGTCCAGCCACCATGAAAAACAGTACAATGGCTCCTCAATAAATTAAACATAGAGTACTATATAATCCAGCAATACCACTTCTGAGTATATACCCAAAATAACTTAAAGCAGAGATTTGAACAGATATTTGTACATCAAAGTTCACAGCAACATTATTCACAATAGCTAAAGAGTAGAAACAACTCAAATGTCCATCAATAGATGAATGGAAAAGCACAGTGTGGTATAGGCATACAGTGGAATATTATTCAGCTTTAAAAAGGAAATTCTGAAGGGGATTAAAGATGGCGGTGTGAGAAGTGAGACAGAGACCTCCTCCTAAAACCACATATAATACGAAAACATAATTAATACAACTAATTCTGAAATAGCAAAAGGAAAGACAGCTGCGTGAGTGCATACACCTGGAGAAAAGAACAGACCTCATGGAACAGGGTTGGGAACTTCCACAATCTCAGGCACTCCATCCCCTTGGCTGGCTATGCAGCTCCAAGACCCCCACCATGATACACAGCCTGCTGTGCCTTCCTCCTGGCCAGGCCGCACCTGGATCTCAAACCGGCAAACCCTGCCCTAGCGTCAGGCCAACCAGAGGGAAGCCCCGCCTACAGCAGATGCAAACGCAATGCATACAGGCTTATATCTGCATGTTTGGCCCACTGGTTCTGGCAGTGGAGACAGGTATAGCAGCCGGAAAGTAGGAAACAGCTCTTTTCTCCCCCCCCCCCGCCCCCCAGGCACCAGCACTGCTCCCCTGTGACCTGCAACCTCACTCCAGGGATGAGCAGCTCCAGAAAGAAGAGCTTCTGGGCACTAGAGGGCACCACAGAAAAAACCGTGAAACATCAAAGAAACCTGGTTCAAAGCAAAATCTCAACAACACCAAAAAAAGGATCGAGTGAGACTGAACTAATCAATCTTCCTGAAAGAGATTTGAAAATAAAAATCATAAACATGCTCCTGGAGATACATAAAAATATTCAAGAACACAGCAACGAATTTGGGTGGAGAAAAAAATCATTGAAGAAAACAAAGGAGAATATTAAAAGCAGAAGACATACAGTGTAGGAGATGATAAGTGAAATAGAAATTAGAGAAGAGGAATACAAACAAGCTGAGGCATAGAGAGAAAAAGGGATATCTAGATAAGAAAGAATATTGAGAGAACTGTGTGACCAACCCAAACGGAACAATATTCATATAATAGGGGTAGCAGAAGAAGATGAGAGAGAAAAAGGGATAGAAAGACCCTTTGAGGACATAATTGCTAAAAACCACACCAAACTGGGGAAGGAGATAGTCTCTCAGGCCATGGAGGTGCACAGATATCCTAACACAAGGGACCCAAGGAGGATGACACCAAGACATATAATAATTAAAATGACAAAGATAAAGGATAAAGACAGACTATTAAAAGCAGCCAGAGAGAGAAAAAAGATCACATACAAAGGAAAACCTATCAGACTATCATCAGATTTCTCAGCAGAAACCTTACAGGCCAGAAGAGAGTGGCAGGATATATTTAATGCAATGAAGCAGAAGGGCCTTGAACCAAGAATACACTCTCTGACAAGATTATCATTTAAATTTGAAGGAGGGATTAAACAATTTCCAGATACGCAGAAGCTGAGAGAATTTACCTCCCACAAACCATCTCTACAGTATATTTTGGAGGGACTACTATTGATGGAAGTGTTCCTAAGGTTAAATAGCTGTCATCAGAGGTAATAAAAGGCATAGATAAAGAGAACAGAATATAATATCTAATATATAAAGAATGGAGGAGGAAAAAAAGGAGAGAAATAAAAGAACCTTTAGATTGTGTTTCTAATAGCATATTAAGTGACTTAAGTTACACTCTTAGATACTAAGGAAGTTACCCTTGAACGTTTGGTAACCACGAATCTAAAGCCTGCAATGGCACTAAGTACATACCTATTGATAATTACCCTAAATGTAAATGGTCTTAATGCACCAATCAAAAGACATAGAGTCACTCAATGAATAAAAAAACAAGACATAACTATATGCTACCTACAAGACACTCACTTCAAACCCAAAGATATACACAGACTAAAAGTGAAGGGATGAAAAAGATATTTCATGCAACAAGTAGGGAGAAAAAAGCAGGTGTTGCAGTACTTGTATCAGACAAAATAGACTTTAAAACAAAGGAAGTCACAAGAGACAAAGAAGGACATTACATAATGATAAAGGGGTCAATCCAACAAGAGGATATAATGATTATAAATATCTATACACCCAACACAGGATCACATACATATGTGAAACAAATACTAACAGATTTAAAAAGAGAAATAGAATGCAATGCATTCATTCTAGGAGACTTCAACACACTACTCACTCCAAAGGACAGATCAACCAGACAGAAAATAAGTAAGGACACAGAGGCACTGAACACCGCATTAGAACAGATGGACCTAACACACATCTACAGAACTCTACACCCAAAAGCAACAGGATACACATTCATCTCAAGTGCACATGGAATATTTTCAAGAATAGATCTTATACTAGGCCACAAAAAGAGCCTCAGTAAATTCTAAAAGACTGAATTTGTACCAACCAGCTTCTCAGATGACAAAGGTATGAAACTAGAAATACATTACACAAAGAAAACGAAATAGCCCACAAACACATGGAGGCTTAACAACATGCTCTAAATAAATCAATGACCAAATAAAAACAGAGATCAAGCAATATATGGAGACAAATGACAACAATAAATCAACACCACAAAATCTGTGGGAAGCAGCAGAGGCCGTGCTAAGAAGAAAGTATATTGCAATACAGGCCTACCTCAGGAAAGAAGAAGACTCCCAAATGAACAGTCTAAATTCACTATGAATGAAACTAGAAAAGGAAGAACAAATGAGGCCCAAAGTCAGTAGAAGGAGGGACAAAATAAAGATTATAGCAGAAAAAAATTAAATTGAGAACAATAAAACAGAAAGAATCAATGAAAGCAAGAGCTGGGTCTTTGAGAAAATAAAGTAAATAACTCCCTAGCCAGACTTATCAAGAAAAAAAAAAAGAGTCTACACACATAAACAGAATCAGAAATGAGAAAGGAAAAATCACTACAGACACCACAGAAATACAAAGAATTATGAAAGGATACTACAAAAAATTATATGCTAACAAACTGGATAACCTAAAAAACGACAACTTTCTAGAAAAATATAACCTTGCAAGGAAGAAACAGAGAATCTGAATAGACTAATTACCAGCAAGGAAATTGAATTGGTAATAAAAAAAACTACCCAAGAACAAACCTCTTGACCAGGTGGTTTCACTGCTGTATTTTATCAAACATTTAGTGAAGACCTAATACCCATCCTCCTTAAAGTTTTCCAAAAAGTAGAAGAGGAGGGAATACTCCCAAACTCATTCTATGAGGCCAACATCACTCTAAAACCAAAACCAGGCAAAGACACCACAAAAAAAGAAAATTACAGACAATATCCTTGATGAACATACATGCAAAAATATGCAGCAAAATATTAGCAAACCGAATTCAAAACTACATCAAAAAGATCACCCATCATGATCAACTAGGGTTTATTCCAAGGATGCAAGGATAGTACAACATTCAAAAATCCATCAATATCATCTACCACATCAAAAAAAAGGACAAAAACGACATCATCACCATAGATGCTGAAAAAGTATTCAACAAATTTCAACATCCATTCCTCATAAAAGCTCTCAACAAAATGGGTATAGAGGGCAACTATATCAACATAATAAAGGCCATATATGACAAACCCACAGCCAACATCATACTTAACAGTGAGAAGCTGAATGCCTTTCCTTTAAGACTGGGAACAAGACAAGGATGCCCACTGTCTCCACTTTTATTCAACATAGTTCTGAGGTCAGTGCCACAGCAATTGGACAACACAAAGAAATAAAAAGTATCCAGATTGGTAAAGAAGAAGGTAAAATGTCTCTGTTTGCAGATGACATATTGTACATAAAAAACCCTAAAGAATCCACTCCAAAACTACTAGAATATCTGAATTCAGCAAAGTTGCAGAATACTAAATTAATACACAAAAATCTGTTGCATTTCTATACATCAATGATGAACTAGCAGAAAGAGAAATCAGGAAAACAATTCCATCTGCAATTTCATGCAAAAGAATGAAACACCTAGGAATAAGCCTAACCAAGTAAGTGAAAGACCTATACTCTGAAAACTACAAGACACTCATGAGAGGAATTAAAAAAGATATCAACAAATGGAAACACTTCACATGCTCATGGATAGGAAGAATTAATACTGTCAAAATGGCCATCCTGCCTAAAGCAATCTAGAGATTCGATGCAATCCCTATCAAAATAACTACAGCATTCTTCAACAAACTGGAACAAATAGTTCTAAAATTCATATGGAACCACAAAAGACCCCGAATAGCCAAAGCAATTCTGAGAAGGAAGAATAAAGCGGGGGGAATTATGCTCACTGACTTCAAGCTCTACTACAAAGCCACAGTAATCAAGACAATTTGGTACTGGAACAAGAACAGACCCATTGATCAATGGAACAGATCAGAGAACCCAGACATAAACCCAAGAATGTATGGTCAATTAATATACGATAAAGAAGCTGTGAACATACAATGGGGAAATGACAGTCTCTTCAACAACTGGTGTTGGCAAAACTGGACAGCTGCATGCAAGAGAATGAAACTGGACTGTTGTCTATCCCCATACACAAAAGTAAACCCAAAACGGATCAAATAACTGAATGTAACTCATGAAACCATAAAACTCTAAGAAGACAACATAAGCAAAAATCTCCTGAATATAAGCATGAGCAACTTTTTCCTGAACGCAAGGGAAACAAAAGCAAAAATGAACAAGTGGGACTACATCAAACTAAAAAGCTTCTGTATGGCAAAGGACACCATCAACAGAACAAAAAAGCATCCTACAGTATGGACCAATACATTTGTAAATGACATATCCAACAAGGGGTTAATATCCAAAATATATAAAAAAACTCACACACCTCAACAACCAAAAAGCAAATAACCCAATTAAAAAATGGGCACAGGATATGAACAGACAATTCTCCAAAGAAGAAATTCAGATGGCCAAAAGACACATGGAAACATGCTCCACATCACTAAATATCAGGGAAATGCCAATTAAAACCACAATGAGATATCAACTCACACCAGTGAGGATGGTCAGTATCGAAAAGACTAACAACAACAAATACTGGCGACGATGTGTAGAAAGGGGAACCTGTTGTTGGGAATGTAAGCTTGTTCAACCATTGTGGAAAGCAGTGTGGAGGTTCCTCAAAAAACTCAAAATAGAAATACTATTTGACCCAGGAATTCCACTCCTAGGAATTTACCCTAAGAATGCAGCAGCCCAGTTTGAAAAAGACAGATGCACCCCTATGTTTATTGTAGCACTATTTACAATAGCCAAGAAATGGAAGTAACCTAAGTGTCCATCAGTAGATGAATGGATAAAGAAGATGTGGTACATATACACAATGGAATATTATTCAGCCATAAGAAGAAAACAAATCCAACCATTTGCAACAACATGGATGGAGTTGGAGGATATTATGCTCAGTGAAATATGCTAGAGAGAAAGACAAGCGCCAAATGATTTCCCTCATTTGTGGAGTATAACAACGAAGCAAAACTGAAGGAACAAAACAGCAACAGACCCAGAGATTCCAAGAAGGGACTAACGGGGAGTGGTAGGGGAAGGGTGGGGGAAGGTTAGTAGGGAGGGCGGGAGAAGGGGTTTGAGGGGTGTTATGATTGGCACACATGGTGTGGGGGGATCATGGGGAAGACAGAGTAGCACAGAGAAGGCAAATAGTGACTCTGTGGCATGTTACTATACTGTTCGACAGTGACTGCAATGGGGTACGGGGGGGGACATGATTTACATGTGTGAATGTAGTAACCACATTGTTTTTTCATGTGAAACCTTCAAAAGAGTGTAGATCAATAATACCTTAATAAAAAAAAAAAGAAGAAATTCTGACACATGCTACAACATAGTTGAACCTAGAAGACATTATGTGAAGTGAAATAAACCAGTCACTAAAAACCCCAAATACTGTATGATTCCACTTATATGAGGTACGCAGGATAGCCAAATTCATAGACAGAAAATAGAATGATGGCAGCCCAAGGGGGCAGGAGGATAAGGAGTTACTATTTAATGGGTGTGGAGTTTCAGTTTAGGACAATTTACACATTTTAGAGATAAATAATGATATGGAGAAATCTGAATATACTTAATGCCACAGAACTATACACTTTAAAATGGTTAAAATATTAAATTTTATGTTATGGTTATCTTACCATAATTTTATTTATTTATTTTTTAGTGACTATGTATTTTTTCTACTATTATTAATGTACAATTAATTACATTAGCAACATTATGGTTACTACAATCCCATTATGAAGTCCCCACGACACATTACAGTCACTGTCCATCAGCATAGAAAGATGCTACAGAATAACCACTTGTCTTCTTTGCATTGTACTGCCTTCCCCATATCCGCACACCCGCTACATTATGTGTGCTAATCGTAATGTTCCTTTTTCCCCCTTATCCCTCCTTTCCACCCATCTTCCCCAGTCCCTTTCCCTCTGGAAACTGCTAGTCCATTCTTGGGTTCTGTGAGTCTGCTGCTGTTTTATTCCTTCAGTTTTCTTTGTTCTTATACTCCACAGATGAGTGAAATCATTTGATACTTGTCTTTCTTGCCTGGCTTATTTCACTGAGCATAATACCCTCTAGCTCCATCCATGTTGTTGCAAATGGTAGGATTTCTTTTCTTCTTATGGCTGAATAATATTCCATTGTGTATATGTACCACTTCTTCTTTATCCATTCATCTACTGATGGAGACTTAGATTGCTTCCATTTCTTGGCTATCGTGAATAGTGCTGCGATAAACATAGGGGTGCGTATGTCTTTTTCAAACTGGGTTCCTGCATTCTTAGGGTAAATTCTTAGCAGTGGAATTCCTCGGTCAAATGGTATTTCTATTTTGAGTTTTTTGAGGAACCTCCATACTGCTTTCCACAATGATTGAGCTAATTTACATTCCCATCAGCAGTGTAGGAGGGTTCCCCTTTCTCCACATCCTTGCCAACATTTGTTGCTTATCTTTTGGATGGCGGCCATTCTAACTGGTGTGAGGTGATATCTCACTGTGGTTTTAATTTGCATTTCTCTGATGATTAGCGATATGGACCATCTTTTCACGTGCCTGTTGGCCATGTGAATATCTTCTTTGGAGAAGTGTCTGTTGAACTCCTCTGCCCATTTTTTGTTGTTGTTGTAATACTGAAAGATATAAAAATTTGTATTCTATGATTCAATTTTCATGAAATTCTAGAACATGTACAACTAAGAAGGGCACGAGGGAAATTGCTGGAGTAATGCAAGTGTTCTATGTTGTGAGTGGTGTGGATTACACGGATGCATGTATTTTTATTTTAGTTTTTTTTTTTCATTTATCTATTTTTTTATTTCTTATTTTGGTATCGTTAATGTACAATCACTTGAACATTATGGTTACTAGACCCCCTATTATCAAGTTCCCCCCACATACCCCACAACAGTCACTGTCCTTCAGCATAGTAAGATGCTATAGAATCATTACTTGTCTTCTCTATAAGTACTGCCTTTCCCGTGTCCCCCGCCACTGCATTACGTGTGCTAATCGTAATGTCCCCTTTCTCCCCTTGTCCCTCCCTTCCCACCCATCCTCCGAGTCCCTTTCCCTTTGGTAACTGTTAGTCCATTCTTGGGTTCTGTGAGTCTCCTGCTGTTTTGTTCCTTTGTTCTTATACTCCACAGATGAGTGAAATCCTTTGATACATGTCTTTCTCTGCCTGGCTTATTTCACTGAGCATAATACCCTCTACCACCATCCGTGTTGTTGCAACTGGTGGGATTTTTTTCTTCTTATGGCTGAATAATATTCCATTGTGTACATGTAGCACTTCTTTATCCATTCATCTACTGATGGAGACTTAGGTTGCTTCCATATCTTGGCTATTGTAAATAGTGCTGCAGTAAACATAGGGGTGCATATGTCCTTTTCAATCTGCGCTGTTGCATTTTTAGGGTAAATTTCTAGGAGTAGAATTCCTGGGTCAAATGGTATTTCTATTTTGAGTATTTGAGGAACGTCTATACTGCTTTCCACAATGGTTGAACTAGTTTACATTCTCACCAGCAGTGTAGGAGGGTTCCCCTTTCTCCACATCCACACCAACATTTGTTGTTGTATGTCTTTTGGATATTGGCCATCCTCACTGGTGTGCGGTGATATCTCATTGTGGTTTTAATTCGCATTTCTCTGATGATTACCAATGTGGAGCATCCTTTCAAGTGCCTGTTGGCCATCTGAATTTCTTCTTGGATGTGTCTGTTCAGCTCCCCTGCACATTTTATAGTTGGCTTATTTGCTTTTTGTTTGTTGAGGTGCATGAGCTCTTTATATAATTTGGATGTCAACCCCTTATCAGATATGTCATTTAGGAATATATTCTCCCATAGTGTAGGATGTCTTTTTGTTGTCCTGATGGTGTCCTTTGCTGTACAGAAGCTTTTTAGTTTGATATAGTCCAACTTGTTCATTTTTGCTTTTGTTTCCCTTTCCCAGGAGATATGTTCATGAAGAAGTTGCTCACGTTTATGTCCAAGCAATTTTTGCCTATATATTTTTCTAAGAGTTTTATGGTTTCATGACTTACATTCAGGTCTTTGATCCACTTTGAGTTTATTTTAGTGTATGGGGTTAGACAGTAATCCAGTTCCATTCTCTTAGATGTAGCTGTCCAGTTTTGCCAATACCTGCTATTGAAGAGGCTGTCATTTCACCACTGTATGTCCATGGCTCCTTTTTCATATATTAATTGACCATGTATGCTTGGGTTTATATCTGGGCTCTCTATTCTGTTTCACTGGTCTATGGGTCTGTTCTTGTGCCAGTAACAAATTTTCTTGATTACTGTGGCTTTGTAGTAGAGCTTGAAGTCAGGGAGCACAATTCTCCCTGCTTTATTCTTCCTTCTCAAGATTGCTTTGGCTAATCGGGGTCTCTTGTAATTCCATATGAATTTAAGTACTATTTATTCTAGTTCATTGAAGAATGCTGTTGGTATTTTGATAGGGATGTAGACTGCTTTAGGCAGGATGGCCATTTTGACAATATTCTCCCTAGCCAAGAGCATGGGATGAATTTCCATTTATTAATGTCCTCTTTAATTTCTCTTAAGAGTGTCTTGTAGTTTTCAGGTTATAGGTCTTTCACATCCTTGGTTAGGTTTATTCCTAGGTATTTTATTCTTTTTGATGCAATTGTGAATGGAATTGTTTTCCTGATTTCTCTTTCTGCTAGTTCATCGTTAGTGTATAGGAATGCAATAGATTTCTGTGTATTAATTTCATATCATGCAACTTTGCTGAATTCAGATATTAGATCTAGTAGTTTTGGAGTGGATTCCTTAGGGTTTTTTATGTACAATATCATGTCATCTGCAAACAGGGACACTTTGACTTCTTCCTTGCCAATCTGGATGCCTTTTATTTCTTTGGGTTCTCTGATTGCCGTGTTTCAGACCTCCAGTACTATGTTGAATAGAAGTGGGGAGAGTGGGCATCCTTGTCTTGTTCCCAATCTTAAAGAAAAAGCTTTCAGCTTCTTGCTGTTAAGTATAATGTTGGCTGTGGGTTTGTCATATATGGCCTTTATTATGTTGAGGTACTTACCCTCTATACCCATTTTGTTGAGAGTTTTTATCATGAATGGATGTTGAATTTTGTCAAATGCTTTTTCAGCACCTATGGAGATGATCATGTGGTTTTTGTCCTTCTTTTTGTTGATGTGGTGGATGATGTTGATGGATTTTCGAATGTTGTACCATCCTTGCATCCTGGGGATGAATTCCACTTGATCATGATGCATGATCTTTTTGATGTATTTTTGAATTCGGTTTGCTAAAATTTTGTTGAGTATTTTTGCATCTATGTTCATCAGGGATACTGGTCTGTAATTTTCTTTTTTTGTGGTGTCTTTTCCTGCTTTGGTATTAGAGTGATGTTGGCCTTGTAGAATGAATTTGGAAGTATTCCCTCCTCTTCTACTTTTTGGAAAACTTTAAGAAGGATGGGTATTAGGTCTTCACTAAATGTTTGATAAATTTCAGCAGTGAAAGCATCTGTTCTAGGCGTTTTTTTCTTAGGTAGTTTTTTGATTACCAATTCAATTTCCTTGCTGGTAATTGGTCTATTCAGATTTTCTGTTTCTTCCTGGGTCAGCCTTGGAAGGTTGTATTTGTCTAGAAAGTTGTCCATTTCTTCTAGGTTATCCAGTTTGTTAGCATATAAATTTTCATAGTATTCTCTCATAATTCTTTGTATTTCTGTGGTATCCATAGTGATTTTGCTTTTCTCATTTCTGATTCTGTTTATGTGTGTAGACTCTTTTTTTCTTGATAAGTCTGGCTAGGGGTTTTTCTATTGTATTCTTCTCAATTTTATTTATTTCTGCTTTAATCTTTATTATGTCCCTCCTTCTACTGACTTTGGGCCTCATTTGTTCTTCCTTTTCTACTTTCATTAATTGTGATTTTAGACTGTTCATTTGGGATTGTTCTTTCCTGAGGTCTGCCTGTATTGCAATATATTTCCCTCTAAGGATGGCCTTCGTTGTGTCCCAAAGATTTTGTGGTGTTGATTTATTGTTGTTATTTGTCTCCATATATTGCTTGATCTCTGTTTTTATTTGGTCATTGATGTATTGAATATTTAGGAGCATGGTATAAAGCCTCCATGTGTTTGTGGGCTTTTTCATTTTCTTTAAATAATTTATTTCTGGTTTCATACCTTTGTGATCTGAGAAGGTGGTTGGTACAATTTCAATCTTTTTTAATTTACTGAGGTTCTCTTTGTGGCTAAGTATATGATATATTCTTGAAAATGTTCCATGTGCACTTGAGAAGAATATCTTACCACAATTTTAAAAAGAGAAAAAAAAGAAATAAGACAGAAATATTCTAATACTCCTATTTCTCCCTAGGGACTCCAAAATAACCCATTGCAATGGCTGGATGGGCATGTCCCTCTGTCTCTAGGAAAAATTGCTTGGTACAAATTAGCAGAGGGATTACTGAATTCATGAGTAGCATTTTATCTTGTAAATAAGGCCAGCAAGTACATATTCTGCTAGTGTTAGCACTTCCCTCACAGAGAGCAAATTATCTTGCCGTCAAAATTGTTCCAGTGAATTAGTTATTCAAAATATCATTGAATAAATATTGCATGATTATATATCCATGAGTCATAAAGATTCAGGTTGTGTGCTAAACAAAGAAAATAGACTGCTACTTCATTCATTTTACTAAGACCTAGGTAGCATTTTTATTCAAGCTACCAAACTCCACCTATACATAACAGGCATACCAAACTAGGAGATACATTTTCATTACTTCCCTGTCAATGCTCAAAATGAGCAGAATATTCCAGTAATTGTCCAATTTTTGTCTTGAAGAGACTCTGGCACTGCAAACAATACTCTAAAAAAGGTATTATGAATAGTGATTTTTTAGAAGTCATACTATATTTACATAATACTCTTATGACAAATATACCATTCTCCTGTCAGCATATGGGATTGAGGCATGAATGAACCTAATTCTGCCACCATGCAGATTGTATTTGGAAGATATGAGTTATTCTGGGGGTGTTGTGCAGGGAAGAGAGGAAGTACCCAGAGATTTGCAGAATTCACTTTATTTCATAGCAATGATTTGTTAAGTCATGAGCTTCCTGAGAGCATTACTCTTTTTTTTTTGGAGAATTTTTTTAAACGCATGTCTTTTTTCTTCATATTGGTCCTAAAACTCAATGTGCATTGCATTTCATCCACATTAACTTTAGTCATTATTCACTAATTTGTGAGAAATGTAGGCACAAGACCAGTGGAGTTCATTATATCCTCCTCCATGGTCTACCATCCAAGTCTGTTTTTCATGGACTGCTTTACTATGAAAAAGTGACAAAGCCTAGAGAAGAAGCCTACTGAGGAAGGGGCAAGATTGGTGGTGTCACCATCCCCACGCGTAGTCACTGCGCTCGCCTTTCACTTGAAAGCATTTGCAGACTATAGCAAAAGGTGGCATTTACGTTGTTTGCCACAAGTTTCCTAAAAGCAAAATGCAGAACCACAATCCAGAGTATGAGGCTTTTTTTTTAAAGAAAAATACAAAGCTGTCAGAATAATGTCATAAGACAAAACATTAAATGGCTTCAAAAAGTGGAAGAAAAATGAGACATATGGCCTTTAAGAACAACACTAAATTTTTTTAAATTATGCATGGAGAAAGAAAACAAGACATATGGCCTTTGAAAACAGAATTAAGATTTTAAAACATTCTGAATGAAGTCTGAAAGTGTTATTGTTAGTGACAAGCACATGAAGGGCAGAGTACAGTTCACAAACAAGGAAGGGTTTCTATATATTTTTTCCCTGTAATGAGAATATCATGTTAAGCATATTCAGCTGCACTGTCATTCATTAACCTGGATTATTCTCTGTACAGAAATGATCAAAGAATTCAAAGTCCAATTCTAGAAATTCAAGCCAGTCTTAGTTTATCTTTCAGAAAGAAAGAAAGAATCCAGTTTAACCTAGAGAGGAAAAAAAAAAGAATACATCTAGGAGAGGCGGTAAAAGCAATAAAAGGTATTGTTCCATTCCTGGAAATCTGGTATCAAGCAGAATAACAATATCATATTTAGTTGTTCTCAAGCATACCTATTTTATTAAATGCTTCTTGTAATTCTTCCAGCTCCTCCCGAGAAATGGTAGTAGTACTATTTTCCATCTTGAAGCAGGAAGGACTGCCTTCGGGTCCTTATAGGTAGAAAAAGCAACGTCATAAAAGAACATTAGCCCTTTGGAAACATTTTATCTAAGCAATACAGAGTACACAGGCAATAAAATATCTAGAAGAAATCACCTGAGAAGTCTGGCTAACAAGAACAAATAGGAGTAGATCCCCAGAATACTCCTTCCCAGCATAGGTCGGCCAGACAATAGCAGAGATTCAATAAAGGAAAAAAACACCTGTTGTTTACACCCTGTCCTTACACTTATACAGGGCATAGACATTTCTGAAAGCCCACATAATTTTAATTTACATCAACTCTACAGGAAAAGTGTAGCGTTTATAAATGTAAAGCAATCAGAAAGTAAAATTTGAAGACATGAATAATGTCCACAAGAAGACTAAAACACATCATTTTTTAAGTAATTTGTGGGAAGTTCTTGAAGAGTATGGCTCATTTGTCATTTGTGATCTGTACCCCAACTTGTTTAGCATTTTTGGTGTTATTTCAAAATGACAGATTTCTCTCTCTCACAGTTATTCTGGGGCCTGGTTCTAATGAAATGTATAATTAAATCTTTTGGCTTTAAACATATATATGCCATTGCCCACTGAAAAAATCTGAAGAGCTCAAGTTAGTGAAGTCGGAAAAAGGGGTAAATAGAATTCATCTTACTCTCCAGATGCAGTTTCTTCTATTTTAGTATTAAATAGTCACATTTTATTGAATTTTCTTTTAGAATGTTGCTATATTTAAAACTATTTACAGGCATACTTATTTTGTGCTGAAAGAGATTAGGCAGTCCTTTTAGGATTTTTAAGTACAATCCCCCAAGTCTGCATTTTTTCAAAATGCTAATTTTGTGGTGGCTGGCTTTGAACCTCTGTGGTTTGGGTATTCTGCATATCCTTTCCTATATCCAAAGTGGTTTTTATCCCTTGTCTCAAGTTGTAAAAATAGTGGTCCAATTTTAGCATTTGCACTCCACAGAAAGGATGTAAATCAACAGTCCTTGTGTTGACCTTGCATTTGAAATGATCAATATACCTGGGGTTCTATTTTTTGCTCATGCCTATTCAAATTTATGTCATTTGTTAATTACATAAACCATTTTAATCCCACATAATCAGGCAAAACCAGCACATAAACTTACTGAAAAAGCAGTTTGCCCATACAACATTGTTCCTTATTTTTAAAGCTTTGTTTTTGTAAGTACAAGCAGTTGCTTCAAGTCCTCTGGCATTTAAATGAGACAAACAGAAGAATATAGAATGATCTTCAAGATACACTCTTAGAAGAAAAAGCAGAAGACTAAGTATGGTTGGGTAAAGGAGAGCTCCATCAGTTACATATTTATAGAACACCTTTCAGAAGGATACAAGAAAAAGGCAGCAGTGATTGCCTCTGTAGGGGAAATGCAGGATTGGAAGCAGAGTGGGAAAGGGCCTTACTTTTCAGTATATACTTTTATTCCTTTTTTTTTTTTTAACTATAAGCCTACCAAAATGAAAGATAACTGAAAAACAATAGAGGCAATTTAGGCTAAACACTGAAAAAAATAAATACTAGTGGTCTGAAAGTACCCATTATTGAATATTGATAATGATAAAATAATATATACAGTACCTGTATCTGTGTGACATTTTTCAATAAGAGCAGCTCTAGTTTCATACAAAGCAAAATACTATGATTACAATAGTAAAACAGTTTATAGATTTCCACAAAGGCATGAAGATAGAGCAGTAGAGGGGTCAGTGGAAAATATATTACCTTTTTTAAAAGTAAATACCCATGCATAAATATGTAGTATCCACATTTTCCAAAGTTTTTGCAAAATTATGATAATGCTGGGATTCTTCAAAAACTAAACTCAACAGGCATTTTTATGTAGCATAATGAATTTATTGGAAGCAACATATACTGTTGGTGAAGAAAACACAGTTGTTTGATTTGATGTATAAAAGACTAGTGTTCTAGTTACATGACCCCCCAATAAATTGCTTGCTATGGGATTTTTCAGTGAAAAAACATGTTTCTGCTTCAATAAAATAGCACTGACTTTATGAAAATTCATGGAAGAATGTATTTCATCCTCAAACATTTGTATGTAACATTTTAGAAAATGAGCCCAATGACCCTGTAACTAGTAATCTAGTATTTATTGTTCTTACTAGTCACACATTTACATGATTAATGCGTGGCGCACTGACCTAGGTGTTTTGTATCCATTCTCCTTTCATCCTCCCTACTCCATGAAGTAGGTGCCGTCTTCATTTTGGTAACTGACAACTGGAGGCTTCATAGGACTGAGTAACTTTCTCAAGTTCTCAAAGTAAACAGCTCAGTCTCCTAGCTAAGCTATGGCAGATCCCAACTCTGTCTCATTGCTGCCTCTAGGCCTGTATGCAATGCAGGCTCCCAAATATAATCTGATATCAGGCATATAAATGTATATTTGTATAATAATCACACAATTTACATAATATATGAAGCATACATTATGAAAAACATATATACACTTATGAAATAAGAGCTTGCAATTTAGAAGGAATCAGCACTCTAAAATTCTTTGTAAAGTTTTAAAGTTTTAGGGAAAACAATTCTAGCTAGATCAACTCATATTTATTGAGCACAGAACTTGTCAGTCCTCAAACACTCTAGAATACACAGTAATTAGAATTCACTTTGCAGTTTTACAAACGAAGATCACTTAACCAGGACCCAAACTCCTTGCACTGAAGCATACACACGTGGACGCCTGAGACAGACAGATGCCTGGGACAGCTCAGAGGAGCACCGTTTTCCAAAGTCGGTGCTGAAAGATGCAGCCCAGAGGCAGCCAGGGTCACTTGAGCAGACAGCCACCAAGAGAACAGGCTATGTTGGATTCTGTAGATGGGTATATCTTCTGATAGAGTTTGACATGGGCTCTATAATTCTTTAATAATTCCAACACTGCTTTTCTCCTCTGCTTTTCTGGGGTTTTTTAGCCTATGCCATTTTAAGTGAAACCTTCTTTCACCAACTAAAGACTTGTTTTTTAGCTCTCCTATCCTCGAGTGTGCCTTGACACAACCAAATATATATTTGGAAAGTTAAGGAAGTACATTCTAAAAATAAACTTCTCAATTTAGATGAAATTGGATCTGATCTTTTATCCTCTCTCAAATTTCTAGCTTCCTTAAGCCTTTAAAATAGTCTCAAAATTAGTCTCAGCAGTCCTTTATGATTGGCAGCATCAAAAGCCCTTAGACCAGTTTCAGAGAAACAGACATTAGGAACAGCCCTGGCACCAACTAGATTTTGATGCCTTTCTATCAACTGTAAAGCTCCCAAATGTGAGGGACCCAGGCTGTCTTCATTGGCATCTTTTGTTTTCCCTCCTTCCACTGTGGTGTTAGCCTGGGTGACGTGACATTCTGAGTTTTCAAGGTAGCCACTAACTCAGGTCTGGCAGTCTTCCTCCTAATCCATCCTCCCAAATCCCTTCCTTCCCTTACTCTCCCTTCTCTAGTAATTAATGTAAGAAATGATGGCAAATATTTACTGCGGTCAGTGGGCCTGGAACTATGCAAACCTCCCCAAACATGAGCTCAATACAAATTTATCTATTCTTTGACAGATGGAACAAGCATCCTCCCTTAAAATGTAAATTAGAGGCCTACAGAGATTAGGTAACCTGCCAGAAAAGGTAGACAAAATAAATACCACACAGGGAATATAGTCAATAATATTGCAATAACTGTGTATGATGACAGATGGTATGTGTAGTTATCAAGGTGAACATTTCATAATGTATAAATTGTTGAATCACTATGTTGTGCACCTGCAACTAACATAAGGTTACATGTCAACTATACTGCAATTTAAATTTTTTAATTAAAAAGAATCTGCTTCTAGTGCCCAAGCTCTTAAATTCTACATGTAGTTCAATTAATGTCACTATTCTCTCACTGCAAGTGTCATAGGTAGTTTTAAAGAAAGCATTGATGACTACTTCACACTTAAGTATGAATGACTAATAAACCCTTAAAGTGTTCATTATTTCAACCATATTTATATTTTAAAGGCAAATGCCTGTTTTCTTTAGTAGAATGGATAGACTGTTGTTTAATCAACAGGATATTAATATGTCAGTAAAATAAATGAACTACAACTATCTGTTTCTAAAAAACATAGTAAATGGAAAAAGCAAACTGTTAAAGGAAACATCCAGCATACCAATTATTATAAATTATAAAAACACAAAGTACTGTACATGTTATTTACGTTGCCATACATATATAGGAAAACTTAGAAAAAAACATAGGAGTATGCAACAAATTCAGAATACTGGTGGTCTATGGAGAGGAAGGCACAGGGCACAGCTAGGGGCTGAAGTTGGATCTATTATTTGTTTTTAAAGATAGATTTGAAACAATTATGGCAAAATTTAACATCTATTCAACCTGAGCATTAAGTATATGGATACATTTCAGTATTTTTTTGTTTTAAATAATTCATAATTTTAAAAATGTTTAAACTCAATAAAAATAATAAATAAAATAATAAAGATAACACAAATATGTTCTGAGTAGAAGAAAATTTCCAAAGTCCTTCAAGGCTTGGAGAAAAAGTTTTAGGAACCTAAATCTTGATCAATCGAAATAGTTAATAATGTTGTGGCAGAATAATATACTGAAATATCAAATTGTGCTTATTCTCCCCCCACCCCACCCTCCACCCCAATTAAAGCAACAAGTGCTTCTTGTCTTAGGAATTCTGGCAGCACAGAAGGCAAAACCAGCCTGGAGTGTGTTTCCTCAGTCTCTTGGGTAGAAGCACAAACTTTCATAGGGCTTACGTAGGCTGGGTGCCTGGGAGTGGGACAGCAGGAAAGGCCACTGGATGACAAAGACAGAGGGAGAGACTATCCCCACGGGGAGGAGGGAAATCTGTGGATGCCAGCAAGGAAGACTGCTGCCCCAGGGACAGACTGGGTGTGGCAGAACCTCCACCCGAGGGACCCACAGACTGAGCCAATGGGCCTTTCCAGGTGGCCACTGGGGACCAATGGGTTTCCTCCAAGCCTTTGCACCATTTGAGACCCCAGGACAACAGAAGATAAAGGGCAGATTTCAGTTACCTGAGAAAGTCTAGACAGATTCAGGCAGAATGAAGCATTACAGTCAAGATAAAGTTGTTTTAAAGAACAAAGAAATGTGATACATTTCTTTCGTACCTGACTTTTATGGGAAAAGCCTTGATAGTGTTTCTCTGGAGAACTGACTAGAATCGAGAGGTTCCTGAAGTCCTGGATGAGGAAGGAGGCCCTCACATCTGACTCCTCAGCCTGCACCCTTTTCCAGACGTGTTCATGATGCCAGTGGGGGCTGAAGGGGAAGCCACTTCTGAGCTCCAATGGACTGTTGCCAAGAGGAATTAGGCCAAGGGTGCCAGATCTTCTCAACTTTAAAGGGAAGCCATAAATCCATATTTTTATGTGAAATTTTGATTTTTAAATTTAGCAAACAATTTGAGTTATTATAAAACACGATGTATGTCACACTAGATATTCTGGGCTATTCATTTTGGTTCTGTACCTCCCTAATTCTAAACTACTTCACTTGGCCTCCTAAGGGCCTTGGTGAAAATGATGTGCTTTTCTCTAGGCATATTCCCGTCAATTTAGCTCACTCTAAGGGCCAGAAGAAAATACCCAACCTCAGTTATGCACCCCTCACCACATCCCTAATTCCAACAGGGGACATTCCCAATTGCCAGCCTCTCTAAGAGGGGCAAGCAGGTCAGGAGCCCATTAATCACGGATTCCTAGCTCGGGTAACTGGATCTGCCCACCATCCCAAGATCTTTCGCTCCTCATATATTATTTACATCCCATCTACTCCCCCTCTTCCCCTTGTTACAATATCATCAACACTTGAAGTATAATTTCTTCATGATGTTCTGTTTACTTCTCTAGCAGATATTTCCCTTCTTCTGACACAGCACCAATTTCAGTTTTGGGGTTCCACTCATTCCCTATAATCCAACCGCGCCATCTGAGTGAAGCTCCAGGTTCAAGCCAATCAGCACATCACATTCTCTGGCCACATAACTTGGTTTAGACATAGGTATAGAACACAACGGGAGGCGACAAGACACAAGAAGGCTTTTGTGGAACTTTCTTAATGGGAGTCCCACACGCTGGCCTGGGTCAGATCCGTGAGGAAAGCAGCTGCAGCCATCAGGCCTCCCCAAGATGGGAACCCAGGGCTGTGAATAAAGCCAAAACCAACAGAGAGAAAGCAGAGTCAATGGTGAACAGAAAGCACGACCTGGCAGGACTGAGTCCCGAATCCCACTGTGCTAAAAAAGCCTTTACACTTTTTCAGTTACTTGACAATATTTTTTTTAAGCCAGTTAAGCTGGGTTTCTATCGCTTGCAACAAAGAGTCCAAAATGATACACAAAGAGCAATAACAGACATAATTTACAAAAAGAAAATGGAAGAAGTGTCAGTTCGTCGAAGGATAGAGAGGATTTGGACATTCTGAACTGGGAAAGAAAATTAAACATAATTACATTGCCTGAATAAATTTACATCTAGGTAAGAAGCATTATTTTTGTCATAATTTGTATTTTACCACCACGACATCTGATCCCAGAAACTCCATGCATCAGTGAACTACAGAACAGTCAGTTCATAGTTCCCGCAGCAATCGGCAGAGCTGAAGATTACGCTCACAGCCTAAGGCCTCTGTGTCAGCTACTTATCTTTTTTTCTTCCTTCTATCCAGAAAATTCTTCCCATTTTTCTCTTACTTCATCCATAGCTAAAAATGAAAAACTGAGTAGTAATATGGGAAATGGCAAGTCTTTCCGGATGGGAGGCAGGGCAGGGCAGGGCACTCTCACTGCAATAATAAACATTTAAGTCAACAAATCATTAAAATCGGGAAATGACTAATGTGCTGCAGGTAGAGAAAAGAAAAAGTAATTCACCCAATACCTGAGAGTGAAAGAATAGACATCCAAGATGTCTGCGGGCTTATGGAACAGCCCACCAAGGGCAGGCACCCCCAAACACCACGTCCCTGTAAGTCAGCTCAGTTTCCAAGGAGCACCGGACCCAGACTTCAGCAGCACCCATGTTCTAATTCGCCGTGTGGCAGAATTTCCAAGGAACAGAGGGAACAAGAAAGATGCATGGCAAATGGGAATTCAGGAATAAATGAGGATGAAAAAAACAAAACTCCCCATCCATTCTTGTAATTGCATTTTTACACGTGATCAAATATCTTATGTAATTACAGCCTCTCAAAGAAATTGGCCTGAAATAAATTTTAAGTAGAAACAGTACAAATGATAGGTTTCTTCAGGAAATATATCTGCTGCTTTTTTTGTTGTTTTGCACTTCCAGTTCATAATTATTTCATGAGATGTCAATGTATCACTGTTCAAAATTACACAAGCTGCCTAATTATTCTCTGTTTTTAAATTCTAGAGGAGAAAATGTTCTAAAAGCTAATGTCTTCCACAATGGAATCTTCTCTTGTTTTTTCATCCCTTTAAACTGTACTTCGATTTCCTTTATCAGGTTATGGCCTCAACAATCTTAGCTAAACTTAGGCCTCTAGACTCTAATCCTTCCCTGATCACAGTTCTTATTTCCCAGTATCCACGAGAAAAGACTTCTCTTTCTCCTGAGACCTTTCATGATTGTCCAATAACTTCCCCTCATGTTACTTCCTATCCCTAGAAATTGTATTCTCCCACATCCGAATCTTCACCTGCCCTTAAAGCAGAGTTCAAATTATGATGAATTTCTTCATTGCCCTCATTTCATTTCAGCACGTTTATTGAGAACATCTAAGATGCTAAGTGTTGTACCAAGTATTGGAGGCAGTCTAGTGGTGACTAACACCCCACATCTGGCTCTCAAAGAATTTACAGTCTAGTAAGGGCATCAATACACCACAGATGACAGCCGTGGCAAGTACCCGAGGCTCCCTCACCCACCACCGCAGGGGTCACCCACCAACTGCGACACTTTCCCACTGAGCCTGAAGTTGCCTCCGGACCCCCTGTTCACCACAGCCCTCCCGGAGGCTCAGCCCTCAGAATGAACTAGAATGTCACCTCCAGAACTTAATACAAGCCAGAATGAAACAAGTAGGAAAGGAAGAATCTTCTAACTGGAAGAGTCAAGGAAGACTTTACTGAGGAGGTACCATGTGAGCTGGACCCTGAAAAATGAACAGGCAGAGAGAAAAAGATGCAAATCCCAACTAAGGGAAAAAATTCTTAATTGTCTCCCCACAGAGCACCGAGCCTAACAAAATGGAGTCCTCAGCTCTCTATATTGTATTACAGCATCTTATCACCTTGTAATATTTAATTATAGGAAAAAATACAACATATATGACTGCCCTCAAGAAACTTAAAAATTTCAAGGTGATAAGATGATGCAGTATAAATACAGATATTTAGTTAAACACTCCACTTTTAACTCTCTGGCGATAATGGTGGTGAGTGAGCCTATTCAGAAGGTGTTACTCCTTTGAAGGCCTCTAATGTTTCTGCTAGTCTTTTTGCCTGTTGGTAACTTCCATCTCTAAGAAATGAAAAATGACCCCTGCCATCTTCAAAGATGTCTGTAGTTAGAGCAGGCCAATGCTGGCCAGCCTGCAGACTCCTCCTTTCTCCACTCTAACAGGTCAACAATTCACTCCTCTGTATCTCAGAAAACAAGTGATATTCTTACTCCAAACTATACTATCTAAAAAGGAATTCTCTCTGACTTTAAAGACTCTCGGCTTCATCTGTGTCCCCTTATCTACTGACCATGTGTAGGGAAGCCCCCCCCCACCTTTTCCTACTGTTCTATGAGGACAGCTGTCCACTGCTTCACACCAAGTATGTCTGGCCTTGAGAAACCTAAAAACACAGCGTGTTATACCCATGGAAAAGTAGCTAGATAAGGGCCTTGAAGGCCAAACACCTGGCCAGGAAGGCCAGACCCATGCACATCTTCAATATTTATGCAACCATGAATTAGCACTGTAGCAGTATAAGAAGTACAGCTTCACGCAGAATAAAGTGGCCTCTCTCGAGCACTCTCCATGACAACTCCTGCTGCCTTCTTTGCTCTTCGTGTTGCCCCAAAACCTCAAAGGCAACCCCCAGGCCCCAACGCCATGGAAACATTTAATCTATCTTCTTGGTATTTGTACCAGTTAATGTATTTTGATTGTAAGCAACAAAAACTGACTGTGGCAAAATGTGCCAAGAAACACACAGGAAGGGTGCTGGGGATTGGCTCAAAGAATCGAGAGAGGGCTGAACAAGGAGGCTCTGGAAGGACAGGTGCCAGGCAGATCTAAAGAGCTCCAGGGTGGAAACTGTGAAGTACCATTTCACAATGCTGTCTCCAGCTGTGCTGACCATGATAACATGTGGATGACCGTCTACCTAGCAGAGCTCAGGCTACATGCCCGTCCCGCTATCAGGAGATTCCACGAAGACAAGACCGTATAGCTGTAGAAAATTGCTTGCTTTGTCCTAAGTTCATTTGCCTTCTGCACAGTCTCTATGTTTGCATGAACACGTGCAGCAAACACAAAGGTTTAAATCCGACTCCCAAGCAATTAAGCAGGCCATCCTAACAGTCTTCTCCTGACCTGAACTCATCACACCAATCAAGAACACCTGTGACAAGAAGGTCATAGAACCAAGACTCCTAAAATCTCCCCCAAACTCTCCACAGAAAACACAAAACACAGTACTTACACACAATGGCAGTTCAAACAAGGCAAGGGAGACTTCCCCACCCTTTAACGTTTATTTAATGTTTAATAATAAACATTCATGGGTGCTCACCATGGACTAAGCACTGTTCTAAGTAGTACAAATATTATCTCCCTTAATCCTCACAGCAACTCTATGAGGTTAGTAATATTACAACTCCCATTTTACAGTTAAAGAAACTGAGGCCAAAACTTCATAATAAGTGGCAGAGTTGGGATCCAAGCCCAGGGAATTTGCCTGTCTTGACCCTTAGTTACATATTGCCTTCCTAGTGATGGTCTCCATACAACCCTTTCCATACCTGTATCTCACTTACACACTGTGACCATTTCTTGTTAGAAGCTGCCCTAGAAGCTGGCTTTCCAGTATAGAATGGTTAGGGTGAAGTGTGGACACAGTATGATCTGTCTTACTTCTCAGGGAATGGATGGAAGGATTTAAATGAACTTTGTGAGAATATGAATTATTTCACTTTTTTTTATTTGCCTCTGAAAAAGTACCTTATTCCTATTTCCTATGTATTATGTAGTCACAGGAAATTATACATTAGGGAGATAACTGCCCAGATTGTAACTGCCTATAATGCCAAATGTCTCATTCAGAATGAATGCTTCAATACCAACACCAAAAACCTGTCAGAGAACAGGAAGCTATGAGTCATTTCCAAGTGCTCTGGAATAAAGCAGCATTACTTCCTAGGCTATAATCCCTTTTCCTCCATTTCCAGCCAAGAATCTCTACGTAAATGATTCACAGCAACACAGACACTCCGGTCCAACTTGTGTCAAGTGAGCAGAGGAATCCTACCCAGGGTGCTTCCATGTCAGGGTTTGAACTTCAACCTCCAAAACATGCATTGGTTTAAACTTGAAGCTTTTTGCTTTTTAGGTAAAGATACGTATTAGCACAGTGTTTACAGGAGTTGACACTCTGGAGTACTTTATTTTAAAATTTGCAGAATTCAACTCTGACCCTCTTTATCAACTGGCAAAGGAAGGAATTAGCTTACGTGTGTGTGTGTGTGTGTGTGTGTGTGTGTGTGTGTGTGTGTGTGTGTGTGTGTGTGTGTATGTCTTTTCAATGACCCACAGAAATCTTTCCTAAAACCCTAAATTTCTATAAGTTACAGATAAAAATCTGTAGTACCAAAAAATATTTTCAAACAATTGCAAAGGATGCCATATAACAAAGAATTAACTATCAAACTATTGCCACAGTTTTCTTAAAGAATAAAATTAATAAACCTACAGTTTTATCATTCTTTTCAACAGTCTGCTTGTTACCAATGAAGGATCTACCAGCCCAAACATAACAGGTTTGAGGTTTTTCCCTACTCACAAGAGATGGACGTCCCCACAGTACAACTAGATATTTGCCCAAGAACTATGAGACAGGAAGGAAGCAGTACCCACTACCAGCTCTGGAAATTTTCTCTCACCAGAATCTTGGCTTTGAAAAAATTAGTCAACACTTTATATTTATTAAGCATTATATACTTTCCAAAACAGAGCCACCTCCAATATCTCATTATTGGACATAGACATCCCAAGCAAGACATTGCAGAACACTGAGGTTTAATGATTCATAACTTTTATAAAATCCAGTCCCCACAGATGAGAGAACTGGCACCTAGACTGAGGAGTAAAATGATGTTCTCAGAGTTCCTGACCTGAATAAGTCTTTAACAATGTTGGGTAAGAGTATTTACATCAAAGGAGAACCCAAAATAAAAACCACTAAGGAAAAATATGGTCAAAATCAAGACACACAGGCATGGGTCATATAGCTTTAGAAATAAATTGACAAGAGCACAACCACTGTGGGAGCTGTTAACTGTCGATAGTTTAATTGGTCCAAAGCAAAGTATAAAGAAATTTTGAATACTAAAATTAGTAAATTATGAAGGTATAAAATTTTCTACAATTCTCAGACTATAGTTCTCATTTTCCTGAATTAAATCAAAGTTAGCTCTAAGGCCTACTCAACATGATCATTTAGGAAGACCAATATTTGTTAGACAGATCCCTCTCCATTCTGAGCTATATTAGGACCCCAGAGTTTATATGAAATAGAAGAGTAGAGAAGACCCTCTTTGTCATCAGTGAGCAAGAGAAGTATTTCCCTTTCCGGGCCCACGTCATCCATTCAAAAGCAGTAGCATCCAGACTCTGAATGACAAGCCCGGAAACAGTGACCTTTCCTCCCAAGGTCAGTCCTAGTCATCTGAGACATCGTCTATATACTCAGTCCCCTAAGCTGTGGGCTTCAAAGTCATCTTGACCCTCTTCCCCACCAGACCCGTAACTTACCACCAAATCCTACCTCCAAATTCTGGAATACCCCCTCCTCTCCATCTTGACTTGTCACTGCCTTAGTCTGCACTCTGGTGTCTTATCAGGGCTAATCCAGGAGGTCCATTTCTGCTGTCCTGGACTCTCTCTATTCAGTGTTTGGCTCCTGCTCTGTGCCCCTCATATTCAACACACTTCCCTCAAATAGAGCCAACCTAACAATGCATTTCAGGCCTTGAACACAGCCCAAAGCTGGAAGTGGAACATAAAGCCAGAAATCATGAAGGAGCAATCTTCTCTGTAAAGAGAGATGCTCACCATGGACTATGAACAGAAACAAGGCACCCATGAGAAATCAGAACTCCAAATCGGCCCTGGGTATGAGGACATGGCCTGAATTCACATCATCTCACTGTAGGAACCCAAGAAACCAATGAATCCACATGGATCTAACAGAGGCAGAAGCAAAACTGCCTCTGGGAAGACCTCTATGAACCAGAGCGTATGCTGAACTCCAGCTGAAGAAAATGCTTTCAAGATGAGCTCACAGACAAAACTTACAATCATACAAGAACCCATCACCACAGAAGTCAGTAACAGACTTCCAAATTGTGAATCGTGAAAGAGAGAGAGTTTTGAAGTGTCTAAAATGTTCAAAGGTAAAAGAAGGAATTCATTCATAAGTAAAAAACAAGGCATAACTTTTTTGAAGTATATATTTTAAGAAGAACAAGAAATACTATATATAAAAATGGTAACAGAAGCTATTCAGGAAATAAGAGTGATGAGATTATGGATAATTTTCTTCTATATAGTTGTATATTTTCCACAATGACCATACATTACTTCTATAACAAAGAGATGAAGAAAGGAAGAAAGAAAAGACTCACATTTCTTTTATTAAGGTATCACAGATATACAATCTTATGAAGGTTTCACATGAGCAACATGGTGGTCATTACATTCACCCATATTATCACGTCCCCCACCACACCCCATTGCAGTCATTGTCCATCGGTGTACTAAGATGCTATAGAGTCACTACTTGTCTTCTCTGTGCTATACTGCCTTCCCCGTGCCCCCCCCCCACATTATGTATCCTAATCACAATCCCCCTTAATACCCTTCTCCCTCCCTCATCACCCACTTCCCTTTGGTAACCACTAGTCCCTTCTTGGAGTCTCTGAGTCTGCTGCTGTTTCATTCCTTCAGTTTTGCTTTGTTGTTGTGCTCCACAAATGAGGGAAATCATTTGGTACTTGTCTTTCTCCACCTGGCCTATTTCACTGAGCATAATACCCTCTAGCTCCATCCATGTTGTTGCAGATAGGATTTGTTTTCTTCTCACAGCTGAATAATATTCCATTGTGTATATGTACCACCTCTTCTTTATCCATTCATCTACTGATGGACACTCAAGTTACTACCATATCTTAGCTACTGTAAATAGTGCTGCAATAAACATAGGGGTGCACATGTCTTTTTGAATCTGGGATCTTGTTTTCTTCAGGTAAATTCCTAGGAGTGGAGTTACTGGGTCAAATAGTATTTCTATTTTGAGTTTTTTGAGGAACCTCCATATTGCTTTCCACAATGGTTGAATTAATTTACATTCCCACCAGCAGTGTAGGAGGATTCCACTTTCTCCGCATCCTTGCCAGCATTTGTTGTTCCTTGTCTTTTGGATGTTGGCCATCCTAACTGGTGTGAGGTGCTATCTCATTGTGGTTTTAATTTGAATTTCCCTGATAATTAGCAATGTGGAACATCTTTTCATGTGCCTGTTGGCCATCTGAATTTCTTCATTGGAGAAGTGTCAGTTCAGATCCTCTGCCCATTTTTTAATCGGGTTATTTGCTTTTTTGGTGTTGAGGCATGTGAGCTCCTTATATATTTTGGATGTTAACCCCTTATTGGATATGTTGTTTATGAATATATTCTTCCATACTGTAGGATGCCTTTTTGTTCTACTGATGGTGTCCTTTTCTGTACAGAAGCTTTTTAGTTTGATGTAGTTCCACTTCTTCATTTTTGCTTTTGTTTCCCTTGCTGAGGAGATGCATTCAGGAGATGCTTATGTTTATATTCAAGAGATTTTTTCCTGTGTTTTCTTCCAAGAGTTTTATGGTTTCTTGACTTACATTCAGGTCTTTTATCCATTTCATGTTTACTTTTGTGTATGAGGTTAGACGATAATCCAGTTTCATTCTCTTACATGTAGCTGTCCAGTTTTGCCAACACCATTTCCCCATTGTATATCCATGACTTCTTTATCATATATTAATTGACCTTGTATGCTTGTGTTTATATCTGGGCTCTCTAGTCTGTTCCATTGATCTATGGGTCTGTTCTTATGCCAGTACCAATTGTCTTGATTACTGTATTTTTGTAGTAGAGCTTGAAGCTTGGGAGAGTAATCCTCCCAGCTTTATTCTTCCTTCTCAGGATTGCTTTGGCTATTTAGGGTCTAGAAAAGACTCACATTTAACCATTCCCACATGGCAGTTAAAAATAATCTTGAAAAAGTGACAGAATAAACCTTGAAGTACTATTAGAATAAATCCAAACTGGTAACTAAAGGAATGCCCCACAATCTAGCCAAACCCACATTGTCAGACACCAACTTTCCTCACATTAGAGGGTCCAGTCCTACTGAGCATACCAGCAGATCCTGTACATGTTAGTTCTTTCTTAATACCAACCCTCTCTACATGTCCATTTCCTAGAATTCCCTTCATACTTTCCTCACCCTGCAAACTCCAGGTAATCATTCCAGATCCACCTAAATACCATCCACTTGTAGAGTCTTCCTCAATGCCCTCAGACTAAGTAGTACCTCAGTAATGCCAAAGAAAGTCATTCAACACTCCAGTTAATGCCATTTTATACACTGTATCCCACTTCCATCAAGGACTATATTTTGGGGGACGTAAGAAACCCCTTATCTGAGATCTCTGAATACTGAGTGTCCAACACACTGCTTATCCATAGAAAAATGAAAATTTGTTCTATGAATTCAAGTGCAGAAAATCATTAAAACCCTAACAAATATAAGGTCAGGGGAATCATCTGCTCAGTGCAATTTTTCCTCCCTTAGCCTCAGAGAAGTTGAATTAGTTTCATCTACCCACTGTTTACTTACATCTTCTTGAACAATTGCCATTGCAAATACTATCAGCCAGGTGTTTGATTTTTCTGGCTTTGTATTATTTCCTATCTCTGGCATACCATGAATGTAAACACTCATTTTGTCTTCCCTAAGCTTAAAATTCTCTCAGCTGACTTTAATCATCATCAATGAGCCATCTGTAGCCAACATGATTGTTCTAAGCTGCCTTGGCCACTGGAAATCCATGTATAAAGAGTAGCATAATCTCAATTCAATTAAATTAAGTAAACAGTTTATGACTGCGCAGTGTTCAACACTATGTTAAGAAGATAAAAGAGAAAGATTTATTCTCTGTATTCAAAAAGTTTAGTTATTCAGCCAACTATGCACTTAGTCAACTGCTAAGCACTGAACATAGAGCATCAGGACATTTAATACATCGTCTAGGCATTCCAGGTGCTTATGAACTGCTTGGGGGGAACAGAAATAGTAAAATAAATAAAAATGTTACCATTATGCATGTAATCAATAACATTCAGCAGGAAAAAAATGCTAAAAGATGTTAAAATGATGTTAAGATGTAAAATGATGTTACAAGAGGTGCCGCAGAGTAGATAGTGTGGTCTGGACACAGTGAATTAAGAGAAGAGGGAGAGGTTTTATAGCCAAATGGTCCAGAAAATGTTCCAGGGAGAAGAGAGAACTGGGGAGAGACAACAAGTTATGTTAGGTATAATGGGGTGAAAACTGCTAACTAATAACTTACTGTTTTAGAACCCCCTACCCCATTCCCTCCACCATTCCACTACTAAACCAAGTGGATTTGAAGGGGATTCAGTATCTTAGTGAAGGGATACCAGAAGGACCACAGACCAAGTGAGAACTGACACTTCAGCAGGTGTCAGCTGGGAGGGACATCCACGCCCGGGAACTAGACAGGAACGTTAAGGCTCAGCAGAAGTCAGCATCAGACAAAGGAGAGCCCTGAGCTAAACTCCTTACCCTCACAGCCATGCCACAACACAAGGAAATTTCTGAAAACTTAAATACCACCCAGGAAAGACAACTGAGTTCAGCTGTAAGTGAATTTTACCTGTATGACTAGCAAAGTCTTCCACTGTGTGGGTACTGATGGTAGAAACTATGCTGTTGTAGAAAACTAAAGATATTTCTTACACACCTAAATGTTAAGGTATGAGAACTCATCTTTGCTACACAAGTTTAAAAAAATCAACAAGTTAAAAAAAAATCAAATACAAGGTTGTAGTATACCATTACATTCCAAAATGAGCCTCAAAGACACATACGGTATTGCTAGAGTTTAACACATCACCACCACAACCAGTCTTTTTAAAGCAGGCATGTTTCTGCCAGCCCTCAAATATCACTTTTCTCCCTACATTTCCAAAACAGTGCTCTAGACCAGTTAAGCAGGACATGGATTGTACAAGAAAGCAATCCTTCAAGCCAGCATTGCTGCCCTAAAGCAGGGCAGTAGTCCAGCCTTCATTCTCAGCACCCTGTGGCTTCCTGCCTTCCACTGAGCTCTGAAAGCTGATAAATCCAGGATGCAGTGCTGGCTTTACATCTGACCAGCTGTGCAGGCTGGGGCATTGGACCTCCCCGGAAGTAATAAAACCTACCTCATACGGTTGTCAGGAACAAATGGGAGAGCATACGTGAAAGGTCAGGCATTACTTTATTGCCTCTTCCAGAGGATTATATACTTAAAACGACTTCTTAATTATAGGACAGAAACTTGATTCTCTTTTAAGTGAATTTCAAAATATCAGGTGAAGTGAGAAGACAGGAAGGAAGGTTGAGAGACAGCAAAATCTCCTGGTCCCTAATCACATCTTCTGATGAAGCTGTCCAGCTTCTTTGGGAGTGATGACAGCAGGAGGGTGAGGAGAAGGGAAAAGAATGGAGAAAGATAGAGTTTGGGCATTTAAAGCAGCTCCATATTTTATATATGTATAGACATCTGGTATGATGTTTACTTACAGATAAAAAGTAATATTGCACAGTGATTGGATTTGGGATATCCTTTAATTTCTGCTTTGTTCTTTTTCTGTATTTAATTCTATACTGAACAAACACACAAAAGGTATCTTTTTGGACTACACCTTCATAGGCTTTTCAGGAGTTTTTTAAGCATAATTTATACATAAAACTATCCACTTTTAAACATTACATTGTAAGTCTTTCCTTAGAACATTACAACTTGTCATGAATATCTTTTCTAAACTAGACATTCGTTTTTAACAGCTTTTTAAAGGTTTAACTGACATACACAAAACTGCACATAAAGTACAAAACTTTAAGTTTGACACACTATACACACTTGAAACCATCACTAAAATCAAGATAATGAACATAATATGCCCATAAGGTTCCTTGTGCTCCTTTGTAATGCCTCACTCCCATCCCTCCCTGTTCCCGAGCAATCAATGATGTGTTTCATGTCACTACACGAGTTTGCATTTTCTAGAGTTTAATACATATAGAATCACGCATACATACTCTATTATAATGGCTTACTTTACTCAAACCATAAATACGTGTAGACTTATCTAAGTTGCTGTGTATTTTATTACTTCATTCCTTTATATTCCTAAGTAGTATTCCTTTGTATGGATAAATCACAGTCATTTATGTTTACACAATTTGGTTATTACAAAAAAGTTGTTAAGATCATATATATATAATTTTTTTTAATTTACTTATTTTTATTTTGCTATTATTAATATACAATTACATGAGCAACATTAGGGTTACTAGACTCCCCCTATTATCAAGTCCCCACCACATACCCCATTGCAGTCACTGTCCATCAGCATAGTAAGATGCTATAGAATCACTACTTGTCTTCTCTGTTATACTGCCTTCCTGTATCTCCACAACCCACCCCCACACCCGGTACATTAGTCCCTTTTCCCCAGTCCCTTTCCCTTTCGTAAGTGTTACTCCTTTCTTGGGTTCTGTGAGTCTGCTGCTGTTTTGTTCCTTCACTTTTTTCTTTCTTCTTATACTACACAAATGAGTGAAATCATTTGGTACTTGTCTTTCTCCGCCTGGCTTATTTCACTGAGCAAAATACCCTCTAGCTACATCCATGTCATTGCAAATGAAAGGACTTGTTTTCTTCCTATGGCTGAATAATAGTCCATTGTGTATATGTACCACCTCTTCTTTATCCATTCATCTACTGATGGACACTTAGGTTGCTTCCATATCTTGGCTATTGTAAATAGTGCTGCAGTAAACATAGGGGGGCATATGTCTTTTTCAAACTGGGCTACTGCATTCTTAGGGTAAATTCCTATAAGTGGAATTCCTGGTTCAAATGGTATTTCTATTTTGAGTTTTTTGAGGAACCTCCATAGTGCCTTCCACAATGGTTGTACTAATTTACATTCCCACCAGCAGTGTAGGAGGGTTCCCCTTTCTCCACATCCTCACCAACATTTGTTGTTGTTTGTCTTTTGGATGGCAGCCTACCTAACTAGTGTGAGGTAATATCTCATTGTGGTTTTAATTTGCATTTCTCTGATGACTAGGGATGTGGAGCATCTTTTCATGTGCCTGTTGGCCATCTGAGTTTCTTCTTTGGAGAAGTGTCTGTTCAGATCCTCTGCCTATTTTTTTTTTATATTAAAGTATTATTGATACACACTCTTACGAAGTTTTCACATGAAAAAACAATGTGGTTACTACTTTTACCCAATATTATCAAGTCCCCACCCATACCACAATGCAGTCACTGACCATCAGTGTAGTAAGATGCAGCAGATTCACTGTTTGCCTTCTCTGTGCTACACTGTTTTCCCCTGTGACCCCCCACACCATGTGTGCTAAACATAATACCCCACAATCCCCTTCCCCCATCCACCCTCCCACACCCCTCCCCTTCAGTAACCACTAGTTAGTTCCTTATTGGAGTCTCTGAGTCTGCCGCTATTTTGTTCCTTCCTTTTGCTTCGTTGTTATACTCCACAAATGAGGGAACTCATTTGGCACTTCTCTTTCTCCTCCTGGCTTATTTCACTGAGCATAATACCCTCTACCTCCATCCATGTTGTTCCAAATGGCAGGATTTGTTTCCTTCTTATGGCTGAATAGTATTCCATTGTGTATATGTACCACCTCTTCTTTATCCATTCATCTACTGATGGACAGTTAGGTTGCTTCCATATCTTGGCTATTGTAAAAAGTGCTGCAATCAACATAGGGTGCATATGTCTTTTTGAATCTGATAAGTTGTATTCTTTGGGTAAATTCCAAGGAGTGGGATTCCCGGGTCAAATAGTATTTCTATTTTTAGTTTTTTGAGGAACCTCCATATTGCTTTCCACAATGGTTGAACTACCTTACATTCCCACCAGCAGTGTAGGAGGGTTCCCCTTTCTCTGCATACTGACCAGCACTTGTCGTTCTTAGTCTTTTGGATGCTGGCCATCTCTACTGGTGTGAGGTAATATCTCATTGTGGTTTTAATTTGAATTTCCCTGATGATTAGTGATGTGGAGCATCTTTTCATGTGTCTGTTGGCCATCTGAATTTCTTCTTTGGAGAACTGTCTCTTCATATCCTTTGCCCATTTTTTGATAGGGTTATTTGCTTTTTGGGTGTAGAGGCGTTAAAGTTCTTTATATATTTTGGATGTTAACCCCTTATTGGATATGTCATTTACGAATATATTCTCCCATACTGTAGGATGCCTTTTTGTTCTGTTGATGGTGTCCTTTGCCGCACAGAAACTTTTTAGTTTGATGTAGTCCCATGAGTTCATTTTTGCTTTTGTTTCCTTTGCTCGAGGAGATGCATTCAGGAAGAAGTTGCTCATGCTTATATTCAGGAGATTTTTGCCTATGTTGTCTTCTAAGAGTTTTATGGTTTCATGACTTACATTCAGGTCCTTGATCCATTTAGAGTTTACTTTTGTGTGTGGGGTTAAACAATAATCCAGTTTCATTCTTTTCCATGTAGCTGTCCAGTTTTGCCAACACCAGCTGTTGAAGAGGCTGTCATTTCCCCATTGTATGGCCATGGCTCCTTTATCATATAGTAATTGACCATATATTGTTGGGTTTATATGAGGGCTCTCTACTCTGTTCCATTGGTCTATGGGTCTGTTCTTGTGCCAGTACCAAATTATCTTGAGTACTGTGGATTTGTAGTAAAGCTTGAAGTTGGGGACCATAATCCCCCCAGCTTTATTCTTCCTTCTCAGGATCACCTTGGCTATTTGGGGTCTTTTGTTGTTCCATATGAATTTTAGAATGACTTTCTCTAGTTCGTTGAAAAATGCTATTGGTATTTTCTTTCTTGTTGCTGTTTTAAGGTTAGTTGTATTTATTAACTATATTTTTGTACAGTTTGTGGTTTTGGGAGGAGCTCTCCGCCTCACCTCTCACGCTGCCATCTTGCAAGTCTCTAGCCAATATATATATGAATTTTGTAAATGGACATATGCTTTTTCTTTCGTAAATGCTTATTCTGTAGTTTTCTTGTAATTTCTTTGTCTGGTTTTGGCATCAGAGTAGTGGGCCTCATCAATGAGCTGGGAAGTATTCCCTCCTATTTGTCTGGAGGAGTTTGTACAGAGATGGTATTACTAGTTCCTTAAGTGTTCATCAGAAGCCATCTAGGCCTGGAATTTTCTGTGTGGGAAGGTTTTTAATTACAAATTTAATATCTTTCATAGATTTTTGGCTATTCATGTTATGCATTTCCTCATCAGTAAGCTTTGGAATTTGCTTCATCTAAGTCATCAAATGTATCAGAATGAAGTTGTTCATCATATTTCCTTATTTTCCTTTTAATATTATAGAGTCTGTAGTGATGTCACCTCTCTCATTCCATAGGTGTCTTTTTTTTTCTAATCAGTCTGGCTAGATGTTTATGAATTTCACTGATCATCTCAAAAACTAGCTTTCATTTCATTGATTTTTTTTCTGTTGTTTTTTTCCTTGTTTTCTGTCTCACTGATTTCTGCTCTGATCATTATTACTTATTCTGCTTTTGGGTTTATTTTGCTCTTCTTTTTCTAGTTTAAGGAGGAGAGTAAAGTCACTGATTTGGGTCCTCTCTCTGTTTCAAATATGGCTGTTTAGTGCAATAGGTTTCCTGTAAGTTTTGCTTTAGGGTCATACCACACATTTTGATATGCTGTTTTTATGTTGATTCCGTTGAAAATACTTAATTCCTTTTTAATTTCTTCTTTCATCCCTGGGTTACTGAGAAATGTGTTACTTTCCAAATATTTTAGATTTTGTTAATTTGATTTATTAACCATTATAATGAGAACATGCTTTATCTGACTTGAATCTTTTTAACTTTATTGAAACTTGTTTTATGCTATAGCATATGATCTAGTTTGGTAAACATTGTGTGTGTCCTTTAAAAGAAAATATATTCTGCTGCTGTCGGGTGGAGTGTCCTATAAATATCATTAAGGTCAAGCTGGATAATAGTGCTAAGTCTCTTATATCCTTATTGAATTTCTGTCTACCGCTTCTATTCAACTGAAACCCTCAACTATAACTGTGGGTTTCTATCTCACTGCAGTTGTATCAAGTTTTGTTTCATTTATTTTGAAGATCTGCTATTAAGTACATAAATATGAATTGACCCCTTTATCATTATGAAGTGACCATCTCTAAAAATAGTCTTTACTCTAAAATGTACATTGCCTGATGTTCATATAGCCAGAGTCCAGCTTTCTTTGATTAGTATTACCATTGTGTATCTTTTTCACTCCCATACCTGTCATATATCTATGTCTTTATGTAGAAAGTGTGTTTCTTCAAGGCAAGACACATACAGCTGTGTTGGGTTTTTACCCAATCTGACCATCTATGTTTTTATTTGGGGTGTTTAGGCCAGTAAAACTTAATATGATCATTGATATGGTTAGGTCTAAGTGTCTCTATTTTGCCATCTGTCCCACATGTGCTTTGTTTCCTTTCTTCCTCTTTTCCTGCTTCTTACTCACATATTATTTATAATTCCATTTTACCTCCTTTCTTGGCTTAACTGTTATTTTAGTGCTTGCTTTAGGATTCATACTATACATCTTTAACTTATCACAGCTTATCTTCAAGTGATATCATACCATTTCACATACAGTATGGGATTTATAATGGCATACTTCCATTTCTCCCCTCCTGTCCTTTATGGTATTTTTGTCATGCATTTGACATATGTTATAAACCCTATAGTACATCTTATTATTCTTGTTTAATTATCTTTTTAAAAAATTTAAATAAGAAAAAAATCTCATATGTTTACCTATAGAGAACCCTTTCTGATGCTCTTCATTCCTTTCTATAGGTTTGTATTTCCATATGGTACCATTTACTTTGTGCCTGATGGGCTTCCTGTAACATTTCTTGGCGTGTGGGTCTGCTGGTAATGGATTTTTTCACTTTTTACGTGTATGAGAAGTCTTTATTTCGTCTTTGTTTTTGAAAGTTATTTTTGTTGTGTGTAGAATTCTAGGTTGATGGGTTTTTTTTAGTACTTTAATGATGTTCCTCCACTATATTATGTGTGTTGTTTTCAAGAAATTTATATCGCCTTTCTTCATCTGTATGTAGTATGTTTTGTTCTTTGGCTTCTTTTAAGATTTTATCCTTCTCATTGGTTTTCAAACACTTTAACTACAATGTGCTTTGATGTAGTTTTCCTCATGTGTCTTTTGCTTGGTGAATTGAGCTTCTTTGATCTGTCGGTTTATACTTTTCATCGAATTTGGAAAAAAAATTTTTAGCAAATAATTTGATTTCTTCAAATATGTTTTTCTTTTCCCTCTCTTCCTCTAGGAACTCTAGATACATGTATGTTAGGTCCCTTCAAGCTGTCCCACAGATCACTGATGGTATTTTTTTTAATTTTTGTAATTCTTTTCTCTCTTTTTCATTTTGGATAGTTTCTACTGCTGCATCGTCAAGGTCACTATTCTTTATTTCTACAATATCTATAATATGCCCTTAGTTTTGGTCATCTCAGGTGTTATAGTTTCTATCTCTAGAAGTTCAGTTTGGGTCCTTTAAAATATTTTCTGTTCTCCAACTAACTCTTATACAGTTGTAATAATCATTTCAATGCCATTATCTGTTAATTATGATATCTGTGTCAATTCTAGGTCATTTTTGATTAATAGGTTTTTCCCTTGATATTAAGGGTCATATTTTTCCCTGCTTCTTTGCATGCTTGGTACATTGTCTGGATGACAGACAATGTAAAGTTTGCTTTGTTGGGTAATTGATATTTTTGGCATTCCTGCAATTATTCTTTTCTTTTTTTTACTATGCTAAAAAAACACAGCATTAAACTTACCATCTTAACAATTTTTAAGTTTACACTTCAGTAGTATTAAGTACACATTGTGCAACAGACCTCTAAAATTTTTTCATCTTATAAAACTGTAACTCTATATCCATTAAACACTAACACTCCCCTTCTCCTGAGCCCTTGGGAACCGTCTTTCTACTTTCTGCTTCTATGATTTTGATGACTTTTTTTAAGTATTGTTGATATACAATCTTATATTGGTTTCAAGTATATAACATAGTGGTTCAATAGTTACCCATATTATTAAATCCTCACCCCCACTAGTGTAGTTACTATCTGTCAACATAGGAAGATGTTATAGAATCATTGGCTATATTCTCCAGGCTGTACCACCATCTCCATGACCAACTTATATTATGATTGAGAATTTTTGTGCCCCTTTATCCCCTTCACTACCCCACACCCCACCCTCTCCCTCATGGTAAGCACCAGTCATTTCTCAGTGTCTTTGAACCTACGGCTATTTTGTTCACTTTGTTTTTATATTCCACAAATAAGTGAAATCATATGATATTTGTCTTTCTCTGTCTTGATTATTTCACTTAGTATAGTATTCTCCAGGTCTACTCATGTTGTTGCAAATGGCAATATTTCCTTTTTTCTGTCTGAATAATATTCCATTGTTATATGTACCACTTCTTCTTTATCCACTTATCTATTGATGGACACTTTGATTGCTTCCATATCTTGACTACTGTAAATAATGCAGCAATAAACATAGGGGTACATATATCTTTCCGAATCAGGGATTTTGTTTTCTTTGGATAAATTTCTAGAAGTAGAATTACTGGTTCCTATGGTATGTCTATTTTTAATTTTTTGAGGAACCTCCATACTGCTTTCCACAGTGGCTGCACCAATTGACATTACCGCCAACAGTGTAGGAGGGTTCCCTTTCACCACATCCTCATCAACACTTGTTATTTCTTTTCTTTTGGATGGAAGCCATTCTAATTGGTATAAGGTGATATCTCATCATGGTTTTGATTTGCATTTCCCTCATGTTTAGCAGTGTGGAGCATCTTTTCATGTGCCTGTTGGCCACCCGTACTTCTTCTTTAGAGAAGTGTCTGTTCAGGTCCTCTGCCCATTTTTTAATTGGGTTATTTGTTTTTTGGCTGTTGAGGTATATGAGTTCTTTATATATTTTGGATGTTAACCCCTTATCAGATGAATCATTTATGAATATATTCTCTCATACCTTAGGTTGCCTTTTTGTTCTGCTGATGGTGTCCTTTGCTGTACAGAAGCTTTTTAGTTGTCTCATTTGTTCATTTTTTATTTTGTTTCCCTTGCCTGAGGAGATGTGTCCAGGAAAAAATTGCTCACACTTATCTTCAAGAGATTTTTGCCTGTGTTTTCTTCTAAGAGCTTTATGGTTTCATGTCTTACATTTAGGTCCTTAATCCATTTTGAGTTTACTTTTGTGTATGAAGTTAGACTGTAATCAATTTTGACTACTTTAAGTACTTCATATAAGTGGAATCATACAGTATTTGTCCTTTTGTGACTGGCTTATTGCACTATGCATAATGTCCCTGAAATTCATCCATGTTGTAACATGGAGCAGGATTTCCTTCTTTATTTTAAGGTGCATATTTCATTGTATCTGTATACCACATTTTCTTTGTCCATTCACCTGCTTACCCACACTTGGGTTGATTCAGCCTTTTGACTACTGTAAATAATGCTTCAATAAACATGGGTGTGCAAATATCTCTTTGAGATACTGCTTTGAATTCTTTTCTAGATATACCCAGAAGGGGGATTGCTGATCATATGGTAATTCTTTTTTTTTTTTGAGGAGCCATACTGTTTTCCATTAATAGTTGTACCATTTTACATTCCCACTAGCAGTTCAAAAGGGTTCCAATTTTACCACATCTGCTGCAAGATTTATTATTTTGTGTTCCTTTGATACTTGCTATCCCAATCAGTGTGCAGTTTGCATCTTTCTTATGACTAGTAATGTTGGGCAACTTTACATATTCTTATTGGCCATCTGCATATCTTCTTTGAAGAACTGTTGCCCATTTTTAATTTGGGTTATTTGGGGTTTTTTTTTGTTGTTGAGTTGTAGACATTCCTTATTACATATTCAGGACATTAACTTTTATCAGCTATATTATTTGCAAATATTTTATCCCATTCTTCAGGTTGCCTTTTCACTCTGTTGATTGTTTCCTTTGATCCACATTAGTCTTTAATCAATGCAGTTCCATATGTCTAGTTTTGCTTTTCTTGTCTGTGCTTTTAGTGTCATATCCAAGAAACCATTGCCAAATGCAATGTCCTGAAGGTTTTCTGCTATGCTTTTTTCTAGTAATCTTACCTTAAGCTCTTTGATCCATTTTAAGTTGTCATATATGGTATAAGGTAAGGATCCAACTTCATTCTTTTGCACATGGGTGTCCAGTTTTCCCAATATCATTTGTTGAAGAGACTGTGTTTTCTTCATTGTATAGTCTTGAGACCCCTGTCAAAAATCATTTGGCCATATACACAAGGGTTTCTTTCTGTGCTCTCTGTTCTGTTCTGTTGGTCTGTACGCCAATGCCACCACAACATGATCATTGCTGCTTTGTAGTAAATTCTGAAATCAGGAAGTGTGAGGCCTCTAACTTTGTCTTTTTTCAAGATTGTTTGACTACTTGATACCCCTTGAAATTAAACACAATATTTTGCATTTATTTTCTATTTCTACAAAAATGCTCTAAAACCATTCTTGATCTTTGTTCTCAGATGCAGCCAAATTACTTGGAAAGATTTGATCCTTTTGGGCATGGCTTTTAAGTTCTGTTAGGCAGAAATTGTTCCACCTGCTGTTAGAATTCACTTAGATATATGTATGATGTTTTAAATAGTTATGCAACAGATTTTAAACATTATTTTAATAGCTACTTAAAATGGAAAGGCAAATAAAAACAGTGACCTAACATCTTAAACCCATCAGGTTGCCAAAAATGAAGCTGATGGTACCACCAAGTACTGGGGAGAATATAAGAAATCAGAAGCACATTGCTCTGCAAAGCGGTGTATCAGAAAGAGGCGAAGATGAGGACAGTCTATGACCCACAATTCCACTTCTAGAAATTTACCCCTGAGAAATACAAATATACCAAAACACAAGTAAAAGCACAGTACAATTCATAGTATCAAAAACTTGGAAACAACCTGAATTCCAACAGCAGGTGACTAGATAATTATATTCACTTCATGAAATACTATACAACCATTAAAATGGACTATTTGAAAATACAAAAATATATTTATATTAACATGAGATAATCTTGGAAATATATATTTAATGAGAAAAGTATAGAGTGGATATCATTTGTGAAAACTGTAAATCACTTAAAATAGCAATTTATATTATTACTGGAAAAATATAGACAGATGGATAGGAAGAATAATTAGCACACATGCACTTTAGGATTCTTGGTCAGGGAAAGGATGAAAATGAGGGAGGACCTTCATCATATCTCTAATGTTTTATTCTTACAGAAAATAAAGAGCTGATACATAAAATAAATGCGAAATTGTTGATATATCTTAAACCTAGTTCGAGAAAATGTGTTTATTATATTATTGTCACTATTTTTTGCATGTTTCACAATTTAAAATAATAAGGAAAGTTTAAACAGAATAATATTATATGAGAGCAATCCTGTAACTGTACAGTGCTACTTTCATCCATAATGCATTTTACCTAACCATCCTCTTCACTTGGTTTTAAGAAAATATAGCACACATTGGCTTAAATATGGTGGTGTGAGAGGTGAGACAGAAACCGCCTCCCAAAACCACATATAATATGAAAACATAGCAAATACAATTAATCCAGAAAGAGCAACAGGAAAGAAGGCTGCGACAGACTGCCTATATCTGGGTAAAAGAGCAGACCTCATGGAAAAGGGTAAAGTACCAAAGCCATGCTCTGGCAGGATGCAAGCCCTTCCTCCACCCCAGCTCATCACCGGGAGGAAAACAGAGCAGGGAGGCAGTGGAAGCCTAGGACTGCTGAACATCCAGCCCTGGAGATCTGCTCTGGGAGTATGAACCTACATTACATGGTGCTCTGGAGATTAGTAGGATTGGAAACTAAGACAGGTGGAATACTTGGAGAGACTGAGATTCCAGCTGCTTGTGGAGAACAGGTACCCACAACCCACCACTCTGGGACAAAAGAAAGATGGGCACTCTGAGAGACTTCCCAACAGCAAGAGGGCTGCTAAAGGGACAAGGATTGCACAGAGTTTGCTGCTCAGGAGAAAGGAAAAGTAGACAAAATCGTCCCGGTGCACTCAGCCCACAGCAGGTTGGGAACTTTGAGAAGCTTCAGGTACTCTATGGCCCTGGCTGGCAACACAGCTCCGAACCTCCCACCACTATATGCAGTCTGCCACTCCTTCCACCCGTCGGCAACAGCTCCCAAACCTGCTGCCCCTACCACGGCACCAGGCCAGCCAGAGGGAGGCCCTGCCTACGGCAGCTACAAGGGCATACCATAGGGGCTCCTCCCTGTGTGCTCAGTCCATTGGCCCTGGAATGGAGGTAGGCACTGCAAATGGGAAGCAAGAAAGAGCTCCTTCCTACCTGCAGGCACCAGCACTGCTTGCCTGCCACGCCCGCCATCGCACCAAGGGCTGAGCAGCTCCAGAGAGTAGAGCTTCTGGGCACTAGAGGGCGCCACATACACCAAGTTATTTTTACAAATATGAACCATCAAAAGAACCTGGTACAAACGAAAATCCCACAAACACCAGAAAGAGGGCCAACTGAAAATGAACTCACCAATATTACTGAAAAAGATTCCAAACCAAAAATATAAACATGCTCATGGAGCTACAGAAAATATTCAAGACCTCAAGGAGGAATTCAAGAGATACAAACTTTGAAAAATACAGTATCCGAAATAAAATATACAATGGAGGGATTTAAAAGCAGATTAGATGAGGTAGAGGAAATGATAAATCAAATAGAAATTAGAGAACAGGAATGAATACAAAGAAGCTAAGGTACACAGAGAAAAAAGGAACTCTGGAATGAAAGAATATTAAGAGAACTGTGCAACCGATCCAAATGGAACTATATTCGCATTATAGGAGTTCCAGAAGCAGAAGAAAGAGAAAAAGGGAGAGAATGTGTCTTTCAGGAGGTAACTGATGAAAACTTCCCAAATCTGGGGAAGGAGGTAGTCTCTCAGGCCATGGAGGTGCACAGGTCTCCCAAAACAAGGAACCCTAGGAAGACAACACCAAGACATAATAATTAAAATGGCAAAGATCAAGGACAAGGACAGAGTATTAAAAGCAGCCAGAGAGAGAAATAAGATCACATACAAAGGAAAGCCCATCAGGCTATCATCAGACTTCTCAACAGAAACCTTACAGGCCAGAAGGGAGTGGCATGCTATATTTAAAGGAATGAAATAGAAGGGCCTAGAACCAAGAATACTCCTTCCAGCAAGATTATCAATCCAATTTGAAGGAGGAATCAAAGAATTTCTGAATAAGAAAAAGTTGAAAGAATTTACTTCCCACAAACCATCTCTACAGTGTATTTTGAAGGGACTGCTATCAATGGAAGTGTTCCTAAGGCTAAATAGCTGTCACCAGAGGAAATAAAACCACAGTAAAGGAAGAAGACCAATTAATTACTAACAAAATGCAAAACAAAATGAACTACCCCCAAATTCAGTAAAAAGATAAACAAAGAGTACAGAATATGATACCTAATATATAAAGAATGGAGGAGGGAGAAAAAGGAGAAAAAAAAAGAACCTTTAGATTATGTTTGAAATAGAGTACTAAATGAGTTAAGTTAGACTGCTAAACACTAAAGAAGTTGCTATCTTTGAACCTTTGGTAACCACAAACCTAAAGACTTCAATGGCAATAAGTACATATCTATTGATAATCACCCTAAATATAATGGTCTGAATCACCAATCAAAAGACATAGAGTTACTGAATGGATAAAAAAAAATACCAGTCTATATGCTGCCTACAACAGACTCACTTCAAACACAAAAGCATAAACAAACTAAAAGTGAAGGGATGGAAAATGATATTTCATGCAAACGATAGGGAGAAAAAAGCAGGAGTTGCAGTACTTGTATCAGACAAAATAGACTTCAAAACAAAGAAAGGAACTAGAGACAAAGAACGACATTACATAACGATAAAGGGGGCAGTCCAACAAGAGGATATAACCATTATAAATATCTATGCACTGAACACAGGAGCATCTACATTTGTGAAACAAATACTAACAGGATTAAAGGGGGAAATAGAATGCAATGTATTCATTTTAGGAAACTTCAACACTCCACTCACTCCAAAGGACAGATCAACCAGACAGAAAATAAGGACACAGAGGCACTGAAAAACACATTAGAACAGATGGACCTAACAGACATCTCCAGAACTCTCAACCCAAAAGCAGCAGGTTACATATTCTTTTCCAGTGCACATGGAACATTTTAAAGAACAGGTCATATACTAGGCCACAAAAAGAGCCTCAGTAAATTCAGAAGTATTAAAATTCAGTAAATTCTACCAACCAGCTTCTCAGACAACAAAGGTATGAAACTAGAAATAAATTACGCAAAGAAAACAAAAAGCTCACAAACACATGGAGACTTAACAACATGCTCCTAAATAATCAATGGATCAATGACCAAATAAACACAGAGATCAAGCAATATATGGAGACTAATGACAACAACAGTTCAACACTCCAACTTCTGTGGGACACAGCAAATGTAGTTCTAAGAGGAAAGTACATAGCAATACAGGCCTATCTCAAGAAAGAAGAACAATCCCAAATGAACAGTCTAAACTCACAATTAATGAAACTAGAAAAGGAAGAATAAATGAGGCCCAAAGTCAGTAGGAGGGACATAATAAAGATCACAGTAGAAATAAATAAAATTGGGAAGAATAAAACAATAGAAAGAAGGAGCTGGTTCTTTGAGAAAATAAACAAAATTGGTAAACCCATAGCCTGACCTACCAAGAAAAAAAGAGTCTACAAACATAAACAGACCCAGACTTGAGAAGGAAACATCACTAAAGACACCACAGAAACACAAAGAATTATTAGAGAACACTACCAAAAATTATATGCTAACAAATTGGATAACCTAGAAGAAATGGACAACTTTCTAGCAAAATACAACTTTCCAAGGCCGACCCAGAAAGAAACAGAAAATCTGAACAGACTAATTACCAGCAATGCAATTGAACTGGTAATCAAAAAACTACCTAAGAATAAAATGCCTGTACCAGATGGGTTCACTGCTGAATTTTATCAAACATTTAGTGAAGATCCAATATTCTTACCCCTTAAAGTTTTCCAAAAAGTAGAAGAGGAAAGACTACCTCCAAACTCATTTTATGAGGCCAACATCACCCTAATACCAAAACCAGGCAAAGACACCACAAAAAAAGAAAACTACAGAACAATATCTTGGTTGAGCATAGATGCAAAAACACTCAACAAAATATTAGGAAACAAAATTCAAAAATATATCAAAAAGATCATCCATCATGATCAAGTGGGATTCATCCCAGGGATACAAGGATGGTACAATATTCAAAAATCCATCAACATCATCCACCACATCAACAAAAAGGACAAAAATCCTATGATCATCTCCATAGATGCTGAAAAAGCATTCAATAAAATTCAACATCCATTCATGATAAAAACTGTCAACAAAATGGGGATAGAGAGCAAGTACCTCAACATAATAAAAGCCATATACAAAAAAACCAGAGCCAACCACATAATTAACAGTGAGAAGCTGAAATTTTTTTCTCTAAGATCAGGAACAAGACAAAGATGCCCACTCTCACCACTTTTATTCAACATAGTACTGGAGGTCCTAGCCATGGCAATCAGATAGCACAAGGAAAAAAAAGGCATCCAGATTGGTGAAAAGAAGTTAAACTGTTACTGTTTGCAGATGACATGATATTGCACATAAAAACCCTAAAGAATTTGCCCCAAAACTACTAGAACTAATAACTGAATTCAGCAAAGTTGCAGGATACAAAATGAATACACAGAAATCTGTTGCATTCCTATATACTAATGATGAACTAGCAGAAAGAGAAATCAGGAAAACAATTCCATTTACAATTTGCATCATAAAGAATGAAACACCTATTCATTCTTTAGGTTTACTCCTATAAACCTAAGGCCTATACCCTGAAAACTCCCAGATACTCTAAGAGAAATTAAAGAAGACACCAATAAATGGAAATACATCACATGCTCATGGATAGGAATAATTAATATTATGAAAATGGTCATCCTGCCTAAAGCAATCTACAGATTCAATGCAATCCCTATCAAAATACCAACAGTATTCTTCACTGAACTAGAACAAATAGTTTTAAAATTCATATGGAACCACAAAAGACCCCAAATAGCCAAAGAAATCCTGAGAAGGAAGAATAAAGCTGGGGGGATTATGCTCCCTAACTTCAAGCTCTACTACAAAAGCACAGTAATAGATCAGTGAACAGAATAGAGAGCCCAGATATAAACTCAAGCATATGTGGTCAATTAATACATGATAAAGGAGCCATGGATATACAATGGGGAAATGACAGTCTCTTCAACAGCTGGTGTTGGCAAAACTGGACAGCTACCTGTAAGAGAATGAAACTGGATTATTGTCTAACCCCATACACAAAAGTAAACTCTAAATGGATCAAGGACCTGAATGTAAGTCATGAAACCATAAAACTCTTAGAAGAAAAGATAGGCAAAAATCTCTTGAATATAAACATGAGCAACTTTTTCCTGAGCATCTTCTCAGGCAAGGGAAACAAAATAAAAAATGAGCAAATGGGACTACATCAAACTAAAAAGCTTCTTGTAAATAGTGCTGCAGTAAACATAGGAGTGCATTTGTCTTTTTGAATCTGAGATCTTGCTTTCTTTGGATAAATAACCAGGAGTGGAATTACTGGGTTAAATGGTATTTCTATTTTTAGTTTTTTGAGGAACCTCCATACTGTAAACTAAACAGCAAAGGACACCACCAGCAAAACAAAAAGGCATCCTATAGTATGGGAGAATATATCTGTAAATGACATATCCAAAAAGGGGTTAACATCCAAAGTATATAAAGAACTCCCATGCCTCAACACTGAAAAAGCAAATAACCTCATTAAAAAATGGGCGGAGGATATGAACAGACACTTCTCCAAAGCAGAAATTCAGATGGCCAACAGGCACATGAAAAGATGCTCCACATCCTTAATTATAAGGGAAATGCAAATTAAAACCACAATGAGATAGCACCTCACACCAGTTAGGATGGCCAACATCCAAAAGACAAGGAACAACAAATGCTGGCGAGGATGTGGAGAAAGGGGAACCCTCCTACACTGCTGGTGGGAATGCAAATTAGTTCAACCATTGTGGAAAGCAGTACGGAGGTTCCTCAACAAACTCAAAATAGAAATACCATTTGACCCAGGATTCCACTCCTAGGTATTTACCCAAAGAAAGCAAGATCTCAGATTCAAAAAGACAGATGCACCCCTATGTTTATCGCAGCACTATTTACAATAGCCAAGAAATGGAAGCAACCTAAGTGTCCATCCGTAGATGAATGGATAAAGAAGATGTGGTACATATACACAATGGAATATTATTCAGCCATAAGAAGAAAACAAATCCTACCACTTGCAACAACATGGATGGAGTTAGAGGGTATTATGCTCAGTGAAATAAGCCAGGCGGAGAAAGACAAGTATCAAATGATTTCCCTCATTTGTGGAGTATAAAAACGAACCAAAACTGAAGGAACAAAACAGCAGCAGACTCACAGACTCCAAGAAAGGACTAGTGGTTACCAAAGGGAAGGGTTGGGAGAGGGTGAGTGGGGAGGCAGGGAGAAGATTGAGGAGTGTTAAGATTGGCACACAAGCTGTGCGGCAGGTCACGGAGAAGACAGTGCAGTGTAGCACAGAGAAGACAGGTAGTGACTCTGTGGCATCTTACTACGCTGATGGACAGTGACTGTAATGGTGTGGGCGGGGGACTTGATAATACGGGTGAATGTAGTAACCACAGTGTTTTTCATGTGAAGCCTTCATAAGAGTGTATATCAATGAAACCTTAATAAAAAGAAAATATAGTAGAAATCCTGTTTTTAAAGCAAATTATGTAGCAGCTCCCCTAACATTAACATTTCAATGGTGGTTAAACATGGAAGACTGGACACAGGAATGCACAAACATGGAATTAATAGTGTATTTTTTTCAAAACTTATACTATCTATATTATGAAGAGAATCTATGTTCCAGATACTTTATATAAATTATCTATAATCTTTCAAACAACCCCCAAAGGCAGAAGTTACATCTATTTTTACTGATAAAGAAACTCAACCTCACTTAGGCTAAATAACTTGCCCAATACCACTCAGTACGTAAGCACTAGAGCTGTATTAATTCAAACAATGGTGTCAAGGTCCATGTGTGTACTATTCCATATAAGGCTGGGCCCAGGAAAGTACTCTGGACCTGCCACAGGAGAGTTTAATCATTCTGCTCACAGAGTTAGATTGGTCCTTACCCAACTTTTGCAACCTTAGAAAATTTTACTTTAGTTAATTTCAGTACCTTATAATAACATTAATTGGCCGATCCAGTGTTTTTTGTTTATGTGATTTAACATGATGGATTTTTCCTGTAAGTCTGTTTATTCAGCTAGTATAAGCATTTCAGGGCAAATTCACTAGAGACTTTATTCTTAGCTAAAAATAATGACCTAAACTTTGTGAAAGCAAAAATAATTTTGAAACTGATTCGTCATGGTGGCCTAAAACCATGACATTGTGAGGAACACGTCATTATCAGGAGAAAATGCATGTCACCCTTAAATGATTTCTAATTATAAAACTTTCACATACTTTATCACATTTGACTCACATCAATCCAGTCAGTTAAACAGAACTGAGGATAATTTTGTTATAATTATAGAAATATATAAATATCATACATTTATGTTAATATTAATATGACATAGTATTATCTGTTTCCTCTTATTAGTTTATACCCATTTTACATACGAGGAAACAGACTCAGAGAGGTCAACCTGCAGCCCATGTCATCTGCTGGCAAATGCAAACTAGTACTATTTTCATTATGTGTGAGTCCCAGGCCCATATTCCTTTCAGTAAACCACACTGACTCTTGAATGTGCAAAAGCAATGAAGCCACGAAATAGGGTGTCAAGGAAACCAAGCAATCATTTCTCCACATGATATTCAAGGGAGAGATCTGAGCCTCTTTTGTGGAGACATCAAAATTAGATGACTTAGTATAGAGATTTACAAACAATTCTGTATATAGTTATTTTTACTTTCTTAATTCTAATTTAACCCGCAATTTTCCCTTTTTTCCTAAGAAGGAAAATATGTACTTATATATTCTAAAATTATCACTCATAAGCAAGATAATCTCATGAGTACATAGGAAACAAAGCATGGTGTTCTCAGAGGTGTGATATTAAGGACCGCTACGACTACTACTGGTTTGTTGTAGTAGGTCCCAGAATGCGGTAGAAAAGCTGAAGACATAAAAAGTGATGAAAAATTGGGTTGGAAAGTAAACATAAATTTATATGAATAGGTTATATTTAAAATGCCTGTATTCCTCCTGTGGCATTGATTCTTAAAGATCTTTTGATTTTTAGCCTTTTTGATAAAAAGCTGCAGGCCCTCCCCCCAGAAAAATGCCCAAAGATCTAAATTATGCATATGATTTTGTAGATGCACACTCCACCTTCAAGCCCATTCGTGGGCGGCCTAGACTCCAGGTGAAGAACTCCAGCCCAGGTTTTCCCAAAAAGTTCCCTTTGAAAGAAAACATTTTAAAATAATTTCTTGAAGTACATGTTCTCAGTGGCATTCTTCAACATTTTCAATGGAGAACAATCAGTTAATCAGCAAGGATTGCTGATATAAAACTGAGCAATAAATAACTATCTCTCATGAAAGATAAACATGTACATATATAATTATGATTCATGTCTACTGATAAAAATGTATAAATGGAATTATATGGGAGGAAAAAGAGGAAGCAAATATTTCAAAAATAGGTCTGATAAAGATTTTCCTGAGAGGATAATGCTTAAGCTGGGTGGGCCCTGTAGAATAAGGCGACTGATTTTTAAAGTTATGGTTTGGGATGTAACATATTCTGAAAATCTTGACTTCTAAAGCATATCCTACTATGTCAGTCTTTTTTTCTGAAAATTATTCCTTATAGAAACTTCCAAACAATGAAAGTTAGCTACGTATAAGGATGAGTTAATAGGCATGTACTATTCAAAAGAAAAAAAACAGAAAAATAAATGGTATAAAAATCTCAGACAAAACCCTTACAAGTCACCCAGTCCAACCCCCTCTATTACAAATGAGAAAACTGAGGCCAGAAACTGTCCTCAAAAGACAACACAGTCACCAAGAACAAAGGTCTCCACTAAAAAGCAGTAAGTAATACTAGGAAGAAATATTAAGGAATGAATGAAATTTACAAATACTTAACATTTGATTGCTTGGTTTCCTTGACACCCTATTTCATGGCTTCATTGCTTTTGCACATTCAAGAGTCAGTGTGGTTTACTGAAAGGAATGCGGGCCTGGGACTCACATACAGCATCCTATGTTGGTCCTTATGACAGATGATCCCAGGTCACAAAAGAAAAAATTCCAAGGGATATCCCAGGAGAGGAGTGGACATTCCACAAAGCAGAGGTCGGACTCTTTCGATCACTGCCTTATGTTTATGTATCACTATTGAGTAGATTACTGGACTATATACCCCAGCAAATATAAAATTTCTGTTCACTAAATGGGTAAGTAGCTTTAAATGATGCCTGCAAAGAAACTGGGTGCTGAAAATATACTACTCATCCAAGCGTAAGAAAATAGGGGAGCTGCCACCCCCACTCCTAATGAGTCTTTGCTACATCAGAAAATAAAACAGGCAAATGTGACAATCGAAGACAAAAAGTTCAAAATCATCAAGACTATGTAAAATAAACTTACAGTCATTGACAATAGACCATGTGTAGTGCACTTTGAGATGTTAGGTAAGGATATTATAAAACACTTCTAATTCACAACATATTTTTAAAAATCATTATTATTTCAGATTTCATCTTCCATTGCTCTAGTACACATAACATATACATTAAGCAGCACTTGAATAATAAATTAAAAACGTGGGAGCCACTGCTACCGGGAGAAAGAGCTCAACTTCCCACTTCTGCTGAAATAGGTAAGGGGGTAAGGTAAAGCAGGATAGGAATAGGATAGGATATAAGATTTCTTTCCACCACAAAAGAGGATAGGAATTCTTTCCACCATTTGCTACTACTGTGTTAATGACTGCATTTCTTCTATGCTGCCAGACTGAGAAATGGGTTGTGTTTGGAAGAAAAGAGAAGGAACCCTAAAAACCTCAATTCTAACAGAAGGATAGAGTCAGAAAAGGCCTGTAAACTTTTGTAATTCTTGAAGCAGTTCAGGCCCAGAAACACGGAGTGTTAGAGATTACAATCAGCACGTAGAAGAAGAAAACAGGCACTCAGTGGAATATATTCAGAATTTGAAGATCCATGTGCTTACAGCGACACCTAACCCCAAGTGCTGCTCCATCCCCCACACGCTCATATTACCCTGGGGTCCCAATGTGCCCTTTTACAGCACTGAATGTAAGTCAGCATGAACACGGACTTTTTTAATGTGAGATAAGGCCACACCATGAGTAACATTTGTAACTACGCAAAGTAACATAATAAGGGTAATCAAATATCATGCTTTGGGTGGTAAGCTGATCTAAACTGCGGATCATAAAGGAATGTTATTCCCCTCCTCTGCAAGCACACAAGTAAGCACTCGGTTGGTTCATTATCAAAGGACTGGCCCAAGGGCAGAGCTTTTGTTGGGCTCAGAGCATAATACAGGGAAGGGAATTCTGGCTCCTAGGAAAGCCTTTATAAAGGGTTGTTTGTTTGTTTTTTTTAAAGAACTGTGTGAAACTTGTCCATGGCACTCACTTCCAGAGAAAATTGGTCATAAAATGTTCACTTCTCTAAGAAGAGCCACAGAGTAACTCTATTCTATGATGCATACCAATAAATGTAAATGGTTGACTGCTTCAAAAAGCTGAGCAGATAAGTCTTAACTTTCTACTTTAGCTTGAGAGCTCACGTCACTGCACAAAAGGAAACGTACTTAACTTTTAAAAAGCTGGCCTCTTTTAAGAAAACTCAAGAGTCTTTCATTCTTTGGCACCAAGACCTATGCAAATTGCCAGCAGTATCAGTATCCAGGTTTCCTGGATATGCATCATTCAAGACCTTCTCAGTTTTACATGGCTGGGAGCTGCTCGCTCATTTTCTGCTTTGCTAAGAAAAGAGTTAAAGTAAGGCTGCTGCAGCTTCAGGCCTATACAGGGTAAAGATACAGGGCTCTTTAGCCAACTTCATAAACCATTAAAAATGGTCACAGTGAAAGGCTGCATGCTTATTTGTACACTATTTACAAGGAAACTCTTTCTGAAAGCCTTCAGTCTCTTCCCAAATTCAATGAAACAATGAAAAAAAGCTTTTAATGAAAGAGAACTATCTCCAAGCACATTTTGGTACTTAAAAATGTAGAAAAGCAAAAATAATGATAAAAAACTTATTTCAACTAAGATACTTTCTCCAGATCCCATATAATCTTACCACGTCCCTAGCACTCGCAGTATCTTCTATTGCCATTTGTTTTATGTATCTGTGGAGTTCCTTTAGAAAAAGAAGAGTTTTGCTCATCTATGATTAAACTATAGACTAGAAGAGCTATTTCACTGGATGAAAGAATCAGGTTTTGATGCAGTACTACATACACATTCCAGATAACACAGAAGGAGTATATTCAGTCACCTTAGCATTTTCCTAAGAATGTATATACATTTATAAAGGGAAAATAAACTAAAATAAAAAATTATGAATTTAGTTATTTTTTAATCCAAGCTTGAATAAACCAACAGTCCTTTCTTACCTAACAAGTATTGCTTAAGGAAGAAATAGTTTTCAAAAAGGAAAAATTAAGAGATAATTAAGAATTATGTGACCCTCACACCATGATTACTATTTGCATTGATTATGCAAAGTCACCCAGAATCCCAATGCAAGAAGGCACTTAAAAACAAAACAAAACAAAAAGCCATGCGGGGCTTATACCAATTTAACAAACATATGAAGAAGTGGCTCTAGCCTCTGAGGCTAGATTATTGCTCTTTACATAAGGGAAATTTTTGCATACCTGCTTCTGTTGGTCTTATTAACACCCAAGACTTGGCGGTCCAGAAAACAATTCAGAAGATTTCAAATTCAGTTTCTCTAAACTGTGTCTCTCCTCAAATAATCCTCTGCCAAAGTCAGTATTTGACCCAAAGAAACAAGCAACAGCCACACTAAAGCGTTCTGCCTACTACTACCGATTTTAATCTCAAAAGAACTTGGTCTCAAGTAGAAAGGCCAATTTGCAACATGGGTGTGGTTTGGAACTATAAAGAAATTAAGAGGCAAAAATGTAGATGTCATCACCATTGGTTTGCTTATGACTGTAACTTAAAATATATACCAGGATATTCATTTTAACCCTGTAGATTCCACTCAAGCAGGTCTTCCTCCCATGGAATGGGACTGCCCTATGAGATCTTATACTATTTCTGTAAGTATTCTTCTGCCACTTTGATTTTGCAGTGGCACTTTTGTTTTAACCACATGAAAAATCATTAAGCAATTAAGTACACACTGGAAAGACTAGGGAAATTGTATTAAACTTAAAAAAAACCCTACACCCTATTGAATTTTTTTGCTGTTTTTTGTTTTACAGACAGTGGACTCATTTCAAGCAAATTAAAAAATTACCTTTGAATAATAACTGTTAACGTTATGTAGAATTACACAGGTTAAAGCTAGACAGTGCCTCAAAGGTTATAGTCCAATTCTACTTTTTAGTAAGACAAGAACAGTTTCAGTTATAAAGTCTACAATCCATTTTCACTGAATGGTTAATTCTCTGAACAGTAAACCTTAAACACTTTTTATGATAGGTCCATAAAGGTGAAAAATGGCTATTATAAAACTGCTTCACAAAGTGAAAGAAAAAGCTGTTTTGTATGTGAGCTAGTCTGAAAAAAAAAGGTACATATTGCATGATTCCATTTACATGCAAATTATAGAAAATGCAAACTAATCTAAGGAGACAGCAGATGAACAGGAGAGGAAGGAGAGACAGGCTGCAAAGGGACATGAGGAAACTTTTTGGGGTAACGAACACGTTCTGTATCCTGACTATGGTGGGGATTGTGTGTATAACTCTGTCAAAACATACAGAATTGTCTGCTCTCCATGGGTTAAAGTCTATTATCCCTAAGTTATACCCCAATGATCATTAAAAACACACTCACATATTTTTAAATAGTAAAAAGGCAACTATATGGAAAAAGGCTTACTCTCGGTCTGTGTGGCCACAGGATGGCAGAACTCAGACAATTAGGCAGAGAAATACCAGGAGTCTATTTCTGCACCAGTATAAGGAAAAAGATATTGAACAAGTGGCCCACAACTAACCGGGCTACCTCTAAAACACTGAAGCTCCCTTCACTGAGCCTTCTCCAGCAAGGCTCAGAGTATGTTTCCTGGGCACAGATGACGCTGCCTTGGGAACCCTTCCATTGAAAACTGAACGAAGTGACCATTGATGTTTCTTGCATTACAAATCACATCATTTCAAGGAGGTCCATTTATGAATGTTTGTGACCCTGCTGCTGTTGTGTGGGATTCTGCTATCTCTTAACTAAAGCCTACATCTGCCATGTCTGATTCCCCCCCACAGATTTCACTTCACAGGAAAAGCCAGTTATCTGCCCAAAGTACCCTTTTAAAAAATTAATCCTGTGTGCTTATTTTCTGATTTTTTTAAAAACACTGCAACAATTTAAATATTCAAGATCCTGCCAATAATGCTGAGCAGGGGCACCCTTTGCGCTAAACCTGCCGACACACGGAGGGGGTGCCCATGGCACCATCGGCAGACAGGAAATGCCGGCCAGCAATTAGTGCAGTATGTCTCAACAGCAGTCATCAGATCAACCCAGGGGGTGCATTTTAAATGAAGATTCTTGGGCCCCATTCCCAAAGATTCTCATTCAGAAGGTTTAGGGTAGGGCTCAGGAATCTGAACAGTATAAAAAAACATTTTTTTTTAAATTAAGAATTTCTGAATCTTGTCCCCTAATGAATGACTAATACTACTTAAGCATTCCCCACTTTTCCCACCAACCACCCGAGACCACACATATGCTGACCAAGGCCCAGATGCAATTCCTGTCAGGAGTTAGGTCAGGAGCTGGCCCATCTACTAAGCCAGACACTAAAGGGTATAGTTTTGATATAAACCGAGCTGGATTTAATGCTACTCCTGCCTCTTACTGACAGTGCTCTGGGCAAGTCACTTAAGTTCTCTGTACCTCAGTTTCCTCATCTGTATAAAGGGAATGAGAAGACCTACCCACCCATGGGGTTGTTATGCAAATTTGGCACAGTTCTTCAAACATTAACTATTCAATATGTTAATAGGTAACAAACTGTTCATACTGTGATTTTTTTAATTCAAGTATTGTTGACGTACAATACTAAATTATTTTCATGTGTACAGCAGAGTGATTTGATGTTTATATATATTATGAAATGCTCATAGTTACTATGATTATTACCACCTCAATGCTATTTTTTTTATTAAGTCAGAGCAACATATTTAAAAGCATACTTTGAATTCTTTAGCATTTTTCAGTGCGGTAACAACATCTGGAAATAAATGGAAATAAGCTTCTACTCTGGACTGCATGGAATTTGTCGGGGTTTCCTAGCCTCTCTCCCACCGGTCCTGCTCTCGGTCAGGACCACAGCCCTTTGTGTTACAAGCTCTTTCTGCGACCCTCCGAGCCAGCGGAGGGGAGAAAGGCAGGGAGAGAGGCTTGCCCCAACAGGCAGAGCAAGGGAGGTAAGCGCCGGCTGTCCGCCCGTTCCCGCAGCCTCCGCCGCTGGCCGCTGGCCACTCGCCGCGGGCCGTTCGCTGGAGACAATCAGACGCGACAGGAAGTTCACTCGAAGGGAGAACTCGTTTATTGGGGCTCAGGGCACGGGATATATAGGGTGAAGTCTCTCCTGATTGGTTACACCTATGCTAATAAGGCGACTTTCAACTTTCCAATCACGCACAGAGTTGTGCGCATGCGCAGCTGAACCCCAGGGGGCTTTCAGCGGCCATCTTCGGCGTGGCTGAGATTTAATTCAAAGGTAGTTCTCAGCGGCCACCCTCGTGGCGAGGCTGAGATTCAAGGCAGTTCCCCACAGGAATTGAGTATGTTTACAAGAGGTTGTGGTGTGGGGAAAATAAATAAAAGAAACCAGAATATCCATATGTCTTTGAGCCTGTATATACCCAAGGAGGCACAGTTGTACCCCAAACCTCTAGAAAGATTGTCTGAAGCAAGAAGAAATTTTCCCCAAGCACAAGCATTTAGGAAATTTTTTTTTTTTACCTTAGAATATGAAATGTCAACTATATGGATGGTTGAAAACAGTTCTTGTATTACTGAGCATTTTGGTGGTTAACAAGGCCTCCATTATAATGTGAGGAAAGCTGAAAGTGAAACTGAATCACTTGCTAAGGGTACAAAGCAAGTGGAATAGTGTTGCCTGCCCGGTGACTGTTAAAGACATCAATGATGTTACTGAACAATATACACAGTGAAACAACTGAAACGGCATAGACACAAACAGGAAGCAAAGAGCACAGCATCCATACTGATGGCAGATGATCCTGTCACAGTCAAATGGCCTGTTCAGTCACAACTAGAAAAATTATCAGGCTAAAAATTTAATGAAATACAAAACTTGTGCTTAATTAATTATAAAGAATGATGCAGGAAGGAATGCAATGTTTATTTCATTATTTTCTTTCTATATCTGTTGGTGTTCCCCCTCTCTGCCTGTATTCATTCCTTCATCATTCCCTTTTCTCTCCTTTATCCTTTATAGAAAAGACAGGAAACATTAACAGATGAGAAAAGAGGCATTTAAAGCAAGTCTTCATGCTTGCACCTGCTGGTCCTTCTCAGGCTCTAGTCCCCTAGAGGGGGCAGGGTCATCTGCTGGGGAAAACCATTCTCCTTGGTTTCCACGAGGGCCTGCTGCTAACACGGCACTTTGGGCCTCTTTCTCTACACCCCCTACTCTCCCCCAGAGGAGGGGAACTCACTTATCTCAATGGCGAGAGGTGTCTTAGGTCCAGCGAACCTCATTCCTCTACTGCAGTGGTGCTCAAACTTTAATTGTAACAGAATCACAAGGAGGGCTTGTCAAAACATAGACTTCTAGGCCCTACCTTCCAGGGTCTGATTCAGTTGGTCTAGGCTGGAGACCACAAATCTGCAATTCTAACAAGTTTTGAGCTGAGGCTGACGCTGCTCCGCTGGGGACCATTCTGAGAACCACCGCTTCACCGAGCAGGGCCAAAGAATTACGTGTCACCGTCCTCGCGCGGCTCGCCCTTTCAGCCTTTACCTGGATCTTGTTCCCAGGACACAAGCTCTCTTCCTCCCCCACATGGTGAGCAACACAGAGGCAACTACCCAGCAGGTGTGCCTGGGATGGGGTGAGTAAAAGATAAAATTCTGGGAGGAAAGGTATGAGGAAGACCATTTGGCCACAGGCCCAGCTGCAATCTTGGTCCAGCTCCACCAGGAATAAAGTTGAGATTTTGAACCCTGAAAGGCCTTTATTTCTCAATCAGTTCAGCAAATAAAGAAAAGAATACGAATTATCAGTCCCGTCAACCCAAGCACAGCCGGCATAGTGATCATGGGAACGATGGGGAATATGATGGGGAATTCCAAAGGCTGCGGCCTTGTTCTGGAAGCCCAGCGGCCTGTCTCGTCTAAGCCATAATTCCAGATGACATCGTCTATGCGTACTGAGTAATGTTCCTGCTCTTGAAGAACATGCAGTTATCACCAAAGGGGGTTATCCCCAGGCCCTCTTACTGTAAGAGAGAAATATGGAGAGCAACATGTCTTCCATAAGAGCAGCAAAAGTAACACACAGTCCCTCAGCGAGTGGAAAGGGAGAGAATAGGTTGAAACTCATGCCAGGTCTGCCTGCTCTATGGCCTCTACACTCCTGGGCAGCCCAATTCAGAGCTCTTGCGACTTCCTCACCAAATTAAGACACTCTCTTAGCTGCTAAAGGGACAAAACAGCACCAGGGACCCAACCCTGCCTGGACACATGTCCTCTGTGGCTCACTAGTGTCGCTGTTTTTTAGATTTTACAGGGCACATATAAAATGAGGAGATTCAAATAAAATTTATTTTCTCTTTTACAGTCAGAACGCTAGGCAGTACTGAGCCCACATTTCAACATGGTAGCACTGGGTTAGGCGCCGGTGACAGCCATTCCCTTTACACAAAGTGTAAACAAATCTGCCGCAGGCCTGGTGACTGCCTTCCTCCCATGAAGCACACGTGAGCGAAGAGTAGTTAAGCACAAACTCTACTACTTGCCATGGTTAATTTCCTGAGCTATCCCTGAACTCCAATTACAGTATCGTTGCAGTTGAGAGAAAGAAAAATATGTTCTTTTTTTCTCCCCAACTAGTGGTTGCTTCCACTCAGTCATGAAGCCATACTTGTACGAATCATGAACAAATGGACAAGTGCTTATCTCAGAGTGGCCCAGCCTTGTGGACGGTGAGGAGAGAGAAGATAAAGAGACTCAAAATAAAAAGGCTATCTCCATACAAGATCAGAACTCATAAAATAAAAAGTAGCCATATCCTGTATTGTTACAAGACAAAAATTCCATAATCAGAAGTTATCAAATGTAGAATTTTATGGCACAGTTACATTATAGATAAAGCAAATACAAGTTTATTTTCTGGAAAGACAGCCCTTTTCATTTATCAATAAGCTAGACTATTGAAAAACTTAGAGAACTATTACCTAGTTCGGAAATGATCACTGCAAGAAAACCACACAAACATCTTTCCTTGTCCTGAATCATCTGTTATTTGCATGCACAATGAAATGGCTGAAAGTCCTGCTACGCCACAATCAAATGGCTGCAGTGTCACATCCAGACTTACCCCAGAGGGGCACAAGTGTGGGTACCTTTGGAATTCTTGGCCTTTGTCCATAAGATTAGATTAGTGTCAAGGTAAATATTTGATTTTCAAAATTCTTCCTCCTCTTCCTTATTTCTCTCCTTCCAAAGCCAGCACTTAAATGAGAAAATAAAATGTATCACATCTTACTTTTCTTCTTAGACTTTCCATGGCAAGAATGAATTCTGTAGTCCTTTTCCTCTTGGTTCAACATAAAACAGTTTCAAAAGTAAATGGGGAAACTTTGAACACCCCACCAGGAACCTCTCACAGGTTGTATTTGCTGGAGAGCTCACCTTTTCTAGGGATCCAGCTGAAGGAACAATGAAAGTGCAGCTGACTGTGTCTATCATGCAGAGTGCCACCGGAATGCACTGCAACAACGGTCCCTCTGGAAGAGGATTTGCAGATTGCAAAGTATTTTCACATATGTCCCATGCAAGAGACTACTTTGTAAAGCCTATGTACCGAGTATCTGTATTATGACCTTTGAGCAAACTGAGGTGTTGTAAATCTGTCCTTGCCCTGACTCCCAGTGATAATTCAGTTTGTTTAGAAAAGAGGAAGAGCTCAGCTGTTTATCCAGAGTTAGAGTCTGAGCTGACCATCTTTGCTCACAGACAGAAACAAGTTAAAATTAAATCAGTGAAAACTATTAGAACTCTTGCTTCCTAAATGTTTCCTTTTTCAATTACATGCTTCTTGGGAAGAATTCTTTATTAATCTTATTCACCACTTCTGTTTTCTTACATTGTAATTTTTTAAAAAACACAATATATCTAATTAATGCAGGTATTTCGGTACCTAGGAAGGCATAATACATCATTGGGAGCCCTGGCTCTGGAGTCAGAATTCTTGGGAATGAATATAGACCCTATCAGTAACCACATTACCTCCGGTGAGTCACTGTGGGTCTTGATTTTCATAACCAAAAACGAAGATGATGGTAATACCAACTTCATAGCTTTGGGAAGGATTAAACAGCAAAGGGCTAAGCAAAGGGCCTGACAGAGAGTGAAGTGCCTAACAGATGTTAGCTAGTATTTTAATAGTGGTGATTTGTGATTTTCATAAAATTAGTGGTCCTCAGAAGTAACATATGTGTATGCACTAGTATATTATGTATATGTGTATACACATATACATAAAAGTAATATATGTGTGTGCACACTTGTATATTATGTATTTTAGATAGCTAAATTTCAATTTGCAGAAATGATACTCACCAATAACTGATAGGAGAGCTGTTTACTGAATGAAGTCCTGGATGAGGTTAATTAAGTTTAAGCACTGCATTTGAAAAATTTAAATAATCATTAAGGCAGTTCACCATCTGTGTGTGAGAATAAAACCATACAGAGCTGGTTCTAGCCCAGAGGTCGATAAACTCTGGCCTACTGCCTACTTGCCCACAACTTATGAACTAAGAATAGTTTTTACATGAACTGCTGAAAAATAATCAAAAGCATCATAGTTTAAAGATATGTGAAAATTATAAGAAATTAAAATTTTAGTGCCCACAAATAAAGTTCATTGGAACTCAGCCATACTCATTTGTGAACATACTGTCTGTGCCTGCTTTCCTGCTACAAGAGCAGTTAGGTAGTTGAGACAGAGACCATATGGCCCACAAAGCCTAAAATATTTATTATCTGGCCCTTTACAGAAAAAGCTTGCCAACCCTTGATCTACACTATCATTTCTATGAGGGTGGAGACTGCTGGGGCCTAGCTCAGTGCCTGGCCCAAACTGTGTTTAGTAAATATTTGATGAATGAATATGGTATCAGCATAAAGAGCCTGAGGTGGGGCTCCTCATAGGTGCTAAGCATAGTTGTATTCAAACAACAGAGAGCCTTTCTCAGCAGAGAACAAGAGAACTGCTCCAGTTTGTGCAGCCCAGCTAGGGTCTTTGTTATCTTGCAAGTCTAATGGTGGAATTTTAGGCAACACTGAAGAGAACGAGGCAAGGGCAGATCATGAGGACAATCTAACAGAGGAGCTCTGCATTTACTAGTAGTCTATTTTAAGAAAAAAAAAAGCATTACAACCGTCAGTTTGGAAGAAACACACATATGCAGAAAAAAAATATCCTATGGGCTTAGTTCACCACAAACTTATTTTTAGATAGGGCTGCTAAAATGTCTGCAAGATCTTAAATTGCATATATAAGTATGAATCCATATCACAGTAAATATTAGGTCTGTATTCTGCACTGGGTAGACAACATCCAGAGTGCAACCTTCAACTAGGGAGCCTCATTTATACAAGGGTATAGTGACAACCTGCTGTCTAGAGGACAGCTGTCAGCATGGTGGTTGGTCTAATCTAGTCACCCTTTCAAACAAGGGAAGTTGATGGAACTGGAGAATATCTCCTATCTAGATGAAATCACAGTCCTCATTTTGAATTAATTTAATTCACGTAAAACACTTAGAAGAATACCTCAGTAAGTACAAGCGTTGATCATCAGCATCAACAACTGAAGATTGTGATGTAAAAGACATAAACTTTACTGACCCTTAGAAGATGTAGCCTTGATACCCATAAATGCATATCAAGTTGCTGAATCAGCCAGACCTGAATTACTGCAAATTTCATTAGTTTATGGCAAAACTCACTAGTAATTCATTATAAGGTAACTATCACTAAATATTTCAGTTCACTTTTGTCTCTTTACTGGAGTTTTGTTTTGTTTGCAAACTAACCAGTTCTCTTGCTCTAAGAGAAGGTGAGGAAAGGACATTTATTGTTCACTGAATAGCAGTGGGCTACTGGCTCCCTTCCAGAAAGGTCATGGGATCAGTTCTAGCCAACCGGCTGTGAGTAGAAGTGATCTACGTCACTATAAATCACAGTAATTCGGAGCCAGCACGTGATCCTCTAGCTCCCCTTATCCTGCTGAGATAGTTTGGAAGTCCCATGTTAAAACAGAAAAATCACAAAGATCACAGCAGCCTGGATCTGAGTTGCTGCATATAGAATAGCTTCCCTGGGACTTCCGGGAATATGGCGTCTTGAACGGACTAGCAGAAAAATTCCTCCCAACATTATATTTATTCACGAAAATACAGCAAATACAACTATCCCTAAAAGAGAGACCAGAATACACAGGAAAGTGCACAGCGTACAGCTACACCTGTGAGAACTTGGCAGCCGGTGAGGCGGACGGGCGGCGATCCGGTGGGACCGAGCGCTCTCCCCCCCAGAGCTCCAGCGGCCAGACACGCCGGACAGAGGACTCGGCATCTGGCGAGGCGGGACGGAAACACGATCCAGCGAGACTAGAGCGCCCCTGCACCCCAGCACTCCGGCGGGAGTCTCGGCAAGGCGGGTAAGGTACGGAGCCGCGAGCAGACCGAGCGCTCCTCTCCCCCAGCGCTCCGGCGGGAGGAGAGGATTCAGAGCCGGGAGCCAGGGGAAGTCTGCGCCCGGAGCGCCCCTCCACCCCAGCACTCCGGCGGGAGTTCCGGCAAGGCGGGTAAGGTACAGAGCCGCGAGCGGACCGAGCGCCCCTCTCCCCCAGCGCTCCGGCGGGAGGAGAGGATTCAGAGCCAGGAGGGAGTGGAGATCTGCGGTGTAGCGGAGATTGGAGGGACAGAGGGCACAGGGTCCCAGCCGGGAACGTGCAAGTTGCCCGCGGCAGGCTCCGGGAAGGAAAAAGAAAGGAGAAAAAGGGGAAGAAAAGCGCGCGCTCTACCCCAGCGGTCTTAAAGAGACAGGAGCTCAGTAGAGGGGCCGGATAGCCCCGCGAACTGAGCCCAGCACGCTGGGAGTCCTGGGGAGCTTTGGACCCCGTAGCTGGCGACTGGGAAAGAGTGCCCGCCATTGAGACCCTCACGGAGATCAACAGCTTCCCATTGTTTCCAACCCAGCTAGAACTATAGTGGCGCTGGAATAGTGGAGCAACAGCGCCACCTACAGCACTCGCGCAGAACCCACGCCCGGTGGCTTTTTTTTGTTGTTGTTGTTTTGTTTTGTTTTGTTTTTTCTCCCCTTTCTTTTCCTTTTTTTCTTTCCCTCTCTTTCAACAGCCTCCCATCCATTCTCACCCGGCCACAGATTTAAAGGGCCGTGTGGAGCGACGTGGCCGCGGCTCTGGAATAGCGGAGCAATAGCGCCACCTACAGCATTCGCACAGAAACCACCCCGGTGGGCTTTTTGGTGTTTTTTTTTTTTGTTGTTGTTGTTTTTTTTGTTTTGTTTTGTTTTGTTTTGTCTTGTTTTGTTTTGTTTTGTCGTTGTTCTTGCTGTTTTCTTTTAGGTGTTGCTGCCTTTTCTTTTTCTTTCTTTTCTTTTCCCTTCTCTCTCTCTCCTTATACTTTTATATTATTAGTAGAAATCTCTTTTTTTTCTTGTCTCTCCTTTCTTATCTCTCCTTGCTACCAACAACCAATTCTACAGTCATGAGAAGACAGAAGAATATGATACAGACAAAGCTTCAGACAAACACCACGCCAGAGAAAGAATCTGGAGAAATGGACATTCACAGTCTTCCAGAAAAAGAATTCAGAATAAAAGTCATAGCCATGCTGACAGATCTACAGAAAAATGTGCAAGAGCTGAGGGAGGAAGGGAGGGAAGTGAGGAAAGACAATGCAGAAATGAAACAAGCCATCGAAGGGCTCAACAGCAGATTGAATCAGGTTCAAGACACGATCAAGGAATTACAAGACGGGGACCAGGAATACAAAGAAGCTGAGGCAGAGAGAGATAAAAGGATCTCTAAGAATGAAAGAATATTAAGAGAACTCTGTGACCAATCGAAGCGTAGCAATATTCGCATTATAGGAGTACCAGAGGAAGAAGAGAGAGAAAAAGGGATAGAAAGTGTCTTTGAAGAAATAATTGCCGAAAACTTCCCCACGCTGGGGAAGGAAATAGTCTCACAGTCCACGGAAGCCCACAGATCTCCCAACACAAGGGACCCAAAGAAGACAACACCAAGACACATAATAATCAAGATGGCAAAGATCAAAGACAAGGACAGAGTATTAAAGGCAGCTAGAGAGAGGAAAAAGATCACCTACAAAGGAAAACCTATCAGACTGTCATCAGACTTCTCAACAGAAACCTTACAGGCCAGAAGAGAATGGCATGATATATTTAACATAATGAAACAGAAGGGCCTCGAACCAAGAATATTGTATCCAGCACGATTATCATTTAAATATGACGGAGGGATTAAACAATTTCAAGATAAAAGAAAGTTGAGAGAATTTGCCACCCATAAACCACCACTACAGAATATCTTAAACGGACTGATCTAGAGGGGAACACCCCTAAGACTAAAAAGATGTCACCAGAGAAAATAAAAGCATAGCAAAGAAAGCAGACCACCCAAATACTAACTAAAGGCAAAGAATAAAACACCTAATATATAAAGAAAAGAGGAGGAAGAATAGGAAGGGAGAGATAAAGAAACATCAGACGGCGCACACAATAACTTAACAAGAAAGTTAAGTTAGATTCTTAGATAGTAAAGAAGCAACCCTTGAACCTTTGGTAACCACGAATCTAAAGCCTGCAATGGCAATAAGTACATATCTATCAATAATCACCCTAAATGTAAATGGACTGAATGCACCAATCAAAAGACACAGAGTAACAGAGTGGATAAAAAAGCAAGACCCATCTATATGCTGCTTACAAGAGACTCACCTTAAACCCAAAGATATACACAGACTAAAAGTGAAGGGATGGAAAAAAATATTTCAAGCAAACAACAAAGAGAAAAAAGCAGGTGTTGCAGTACTTGTATCAGATAAAATAGACTTCAAAATGAAGAAAGTAGCAAGAGATAAAGATGGACATTACATAATGATAAAGGGGTCAGTCCAACAAGAAGATATAACCATTATAAACATATATGCACCCAACACAGGAGCATCAGCATATGTGAAACAAATACTAACAGAAGTGAAGGAGGAAATAGACAGCAATGCAATTATTCTAGGAGACTTTAACACGCCACTCACTCCAAAGGATAGATCAACCAGGCAGAGGATAAGTAAAGACACAGAGGCACTGAACAACACACTAGAACAGATGGACCTAACAGATATCTACAGAACTCTGCACCCAAAAGCAGCAGGATACACATTCTTCTCAAGTGCACATGGAACATTTTCCAGAATAGACCACATTCTAGGCCACAAAAATAACCTCAGTAAATTCAAAAATATTGAAATCTTACCAACCAACTTCTCAGATCACAAAGGTATAAAATTAGAAATAAATTTCAGAAAGAAATCAAAAAGGCTCACAAATACATGGAGACTTAACAACATTCTCCTAATGAATCAATGGGTTAACGACCAAATCAAAACAGAAATCAAAGAATATATGGAGACTAATGACAACAACAACATAAAGCCACAACTTCTGTGGGACGCAGCGAAGGCAGTCTTAAGAGGAAAGTACATTGCAATCCAGGCCCATTTAAAGAAGGAAGAACATTCCCAAATGAACAGTCTAAGGACACAATTATTGAAATTGGAAAAAGAAGAACAAATGAGGCCCAAAGTTACCAGAAGGAGAGACATAATAAAGATCAGAGAAGAAATAAATAAAATTGAGAAGAATAAAACAATAGAAAAAATCAATGAAACCAAAAGCTGGTTCTTTGAAAAAATAAACAAAATAGATAAACCCCTAGCCAGACTCATTAAGAGAAAAAGAGAAACTACACACATAAACAGAATCACAAATGAGAAAGGAAAAATAACGACGGACCCCACAGAAATACAAAGAATTATAAGAGAATATTACGAGCATCTATATGCTAACAAGCTGCAAAACCTAGAAGAAATGGACAACTTCTTAGAAAAATACAGCCTTCCAAGACTCACCAAGCAGGAAACAGAAAAACTAAACAGACCAATCACCAGCAACGAAATTGAATCGGTAATCAAAAAACTACCCAAGAACAAAAGCCCTGGACCTGATGGATTCACCTCTGAATTCTACCAGACATATAGAGAAGAAATAACACCCATTCTCCTTAAAGTTTTCCAAAAAATAGAAGAGGAGGGAATACTTCCAGACTCTTTCTATGAAGCCAGCATCACTCTAATACCAAAACCGGGCAAAGACCTCACTAAAAAAGAAAATTACAGACCAATATCCCTGATGAATGTTGATGCAAAAATACTCAACAAAATATTAGCAAACCGAATTCAAAAATATATCAAGAGGATCATACACCATGATCAAGTGGGATTCATCCCAGGGATGCAAGGATGGTACAACATTCGAAAATCCATCAACATCATCCATCACATCAATAAAAAGAAGAACAAAAACCACATGATCATCTCCATAGATGCTGAAAAAGCATTTGACAAAATTCAGCATCCATTTTTGATTAAAACTCTCAACAGAATGGGTATAGATGGCAAGTACCTCAACATCATAAAGGCCATATATGACAAACCCACAGCTAACATCATACTTAACAGCGAGAAGCTGAAAGCTTTTCATCTAAGATCGGGAACAAGACAGGGGTGCCCACTCTCTCCACTGTTATTCAACATAGTACTGGAGGTCCTAGCCACGGCAATCAGACAAAACAAAGACATACAAGGCATCCAGATTGGTAAAGAAGAAGTCAAATTGTCACTATTTGCAGATGATATGATACTGTACATAAAAAACCCTAAAGACTCCACTCCAAAACTACTAGAACTAATATCTGAATTCAGCAAAGTTGCAGGATACAAAATTAACACACAGAAATCTGTTGCTTTCCTATACACTAATGATGAGCTAACAGAAAGAGAAATCAGAAAAACAATTCCATTCACAATTGCACCTAAAAGAATAAAATACCTAGGAATAAACCTAACGAAGGAAGTGAAAGACCTGTACTCTGAAAACTACAAGACACTCCTAGGAGAAATTAAGGAAGACACTAACAAATGGAAATGCATCCCATGCTCTTGGCTAGGAAGAAT
>JAQQAC010020790.1:25820072-25886332 GCA_029783875.1 Phataginus tricuspis | reverse complement strand
CTGTATAAATAAGAAAAACTGTTGAAAGAAACAAGTTTCTCCCTAAAAAAAAAAAAAAAAAGAATAGCTTCCCTGGAGAAAAGCATATGCACACTGACATTTATGTGAACAAGAAATCAGTGGAGACCTCAAGGTTAATTTGTTACTGCAACATAGCCTACTCTATCTTGACTCATGGAAACTGAGCAGAAAGAAACCTTGTAGCAGTCTGTGATCAACCAATTTGGACCATATACAAGGATTAGCTGAACTAAGTAGGAAAATTTCCCAAACCTTCCTCAGACAGGCATCTGTGCAATTTTATTATTTCATTTCAAGTGTATTCACAGATCATTACCATACCTACTCCTATCCAAAGATATGTATTTAAAACCAAATCTTCTATGCCACTCACTTATCCATAAAACTTTTTGAGACATACATTGAGCAATGAGCCTTGCACAACATAACCACTGACAAACCTGTGGAATATATTGTTCTCCTGCCTGGCACTTTGCCTGCTTTATGACCTTCATGCTTCCTTTTCAGGACATACATATGGCAGTGATGTTAGTACTCTACAGATAGACAAGATGGCATAGCGCCCTGGGCAAAGCTGGCTCAGTTCGCCTTTGTTAGCAGCCACCAAGTAGGCTGTTTATTGGACAGACTGATTTCAGTGGGGCCTTGAACACAGAGAGATGTTTTCTCCTCCAGCTGGCAGGAAAAATATCCAGTAAGATAAAGACTCAAGCCTGTGTCCTTCAATACATTCCTGATTTAAAACCACTGGAAACTCTGGGGCCTGGCCTGGAGAACAGCAGGGTATAAACTTCCACAGGCCTGGGTTCAAATCTCAGCTCAACTACTGAAAGCTATGCGAGCCAGGCCAGATGACACAGCCTCTCTGAGCCTCCGCCCCCTGCCTCCTTCGCAGGTACCTATGAGGATTACTGGAACGGATGGAGGTGGAAATACTCACAATATGTTGGACCCATACTGCCTCGAACTATGGGATCCTTCATTCAAGTCAACCTGAATTTCTACTAACTTTATTTTTTATTATAAGCAAAGTGACATTCTCAGACACATTTAAAGTAGTGAAAAATATACCTTTGGCTTTGCCCTGAGATGCCAGCCACAAAAATTCTACTAGTCTAAGCATCTTCCAGTGTGATCAAAGCCTTACTGGAAAAAAATACCTTAAGTTAAATTTCTGCTCATTTTCCACAGGCAACTGATGTTTTTAATTCCTAAGAATTTCCTATTCACCACCCTTCTACTGATTTCCAATTCTCATCATGTATTTTTATACTCCAAGTAAACTGCTCTCATTTTTTTTTCAATAGTAAAAACCAATGTCAATGCAGCCTAATCATAAAAAAAGAAAAGAAAAGAAGAAAACATACAAATTTCAACAGAGGGGCATCCTGTAATGGACTGGACCACTTCTTCTGAAAACCTTAGAGGTCATCAAAACACAAGGGAAGTCTGAGAAACTGTCACAGCCAACAGGAGCCTAAAGAAACAAGTCAACGAAATATAAGATGGTATCCTGGACAGGATCCTGGGACAGAAAAAGGACTTTGGGTAAAAACTAAGGAAATATGAATAAACTATTGACTTTAGTTAATAATAATGTAACAGTATTCAAAAATTATAACAAATGTACCATACTAATGAAGATGTTAATAATAAACTGTGTCAGCGTGGGGCACATGGGAACTATGTACTATCTGCTTAATTTCTCTGTCCATCTAAAACTGTTCTAAAAAATAGAGTTCATTAGTTAAAAAAAAAAAGACGCCACCATAATGAGATAACCCTTCATGCCAAGGTGGCCATAATCAATAAGACAAGTAATTCCAAGTGCTGATCAGGATGTCAGAAACCTTGACCATTCAGACATTGCTGGTGGGAATGTGAAATGGTGCAGTCATTTTGGAAAATAGTCTGGGAGCTCCTCAATATGTTACACATTGAATTACTGTATGACCCAGCAATTCCACTTCTAGGTATATGCTCAGATGAAATCACATGCCCCCCCCAAAAAAAAACCTTGTTCACAAATGTTCATAGAAGCATTATGCATAATCACCAAGAAGTGGAAACAACTCGAATGTCCATCAATTGAAAAATGGATAAAATGTGGTCCACACAATGGACTATTATTCAGCCATAAAGAGTGAAGTATTGATGCTACAACATGGATGAACCTTCAAAACGTTATCATAAGTGAAATAAACCAGACACAAAAGGCCATAATTGTATGATTCCAGTTATATGAAATTTCAAGAATATGTAAATCTATAGACAGAAAGTAGATTTGATGTTGCCTAGGCAGGGGGTAGGTGGGGGGTGGTTGGAAGTGTGGAGAGACTGCTAGTGGATACAGGGTGATGAAAATATTCTAAAACTGACTTGTACTTTACATGAGTGAATTGTATGGTAGGTGAATTATACCTCAATAAAGCTGGTATTTTAAAAAGCATCATGTGCACCAAGAACACTGATGGAATGCCATTTAGTTCTATTCAAGCAAAATTTGCTTAAAGGGAAAGCATAATGGAATGAATCTGCACACAAGAAGAGGTTTAATGAGCCTTTTTAGATTAAATGAGCAACATATATAACATTAGGTCTTTCTAAAATGTGCCTGAGATGTGAAATAGGATGCAAAAGAATATTCCCAAAGATACTTAATAAATTAACCTGCAAAAATGAGTACCCTTTTAGTACACTACCTCAGAATGCAGTCTTTCCCCTGAATTTCTAGAAAATGACAATTTTTTCAATTCTCTTGTTATTCACTGTCCTAGTCCTATGAGAAATGTAATACTATCCTGGCAGAAATACTAATTGAGGTTTAGTGTCCCACAGCACAACACATATCACATAAGTAGAATATAACTCAGTAAAAATTTTGGGTTTTTTTTTATTCCTACACATTCCAGATGTATATTAACAGGAAATATAATAATTTTAAAAATCAAACTACTTTGTTCAAAATGAAAGAGATGAATTTTCCATATCAAGTCTAATTCATGAAGCAAGAACTCTATTACTGTTAACATCAGAGACAGTGTAAAACCTAAGGTAGAATACAGTAATTTTTGGTTTCTTGCTTTATTTAAAAGCAGGAAAATAGGTATCTAAGCCTCTAGCAGCTTAGTATGTTAATATACATTTCTTTAAGCATCTCTATAATCTACTCTCCTATTCACTTTTAATCTGACTTCTCTTAAAACAAACTACTTTGAGAGGAATATAACTTCAATTTATATGTGCGAGTTTTAGAAGTGAAATTAGTTTTACATACAAGCATTATCTACATGTAAAACATTATTACTACATATTATCTCATTCATTTCTGGAATTAGTTTAGAATGCATATGAAACTACAAAGATCTTGATATTCTGAATTCAAGCTTTGCAGCTGTCTGTTGGATAAGGCTGGAGTATCTCTCAAGATTTACTGTCAGTAAAACCCAGATCAGAGGTTAGCAGTCTGAAAATAAGGCACAGTGGCTCTAAGGTCTCTGTAAGCCAAGTAGAAGCTAAAAAGTATTGGGCATGTGGGCGGAGCGAGGGCGGGTATAGATGCAGCCATTCATTCATTCCTTTTTATCTTTCATTCAAGTGCCTACTATGCATCAGGCAGTGGGGATACAAAGTGAAAAAGACACCATTCTGCCTGCAAGAAGCTCACACTCTACATGGCCATATCTATGGGCCACAAGAATTTAGAATAAATATTAATGTTAGAAGATTTTGGTCTAAAATATGCACAGTATCTTTCAATGTACTTATTTTATCTTATTTAATCCACATCAAAAAGAACAACAAAACACAAAGAACATCACATCACAACAAAAACCAAGGTTAAGACTGGCTGAATGGCCTGGAAATTCCCCCACTCACTGAACCTCTCAGCTGTGGACCTTGGGCAAAGGGGCTGAGTCACTCAGCTCGGCCTCACTCACTAGGTCCCTCTTCTGTCAGTCAGCTAGCAACAGGCAGCACCGGGGTGGCAGCTTCTTACAAATCCACCTTTTGCTTTTCTCACCACACTGTACTTCTCCACACAGAATACTTTCTAGGAGACACACACATTAAAGAGACCCCCCAGGCCTTAGTGCCTTCTCACCCAGAGACAAGCTTTTCTGAACTAGTACTAAACGAGTGGACATGGGCAGCTAAAGCAGTTCTGCAGAGACATCACATTGCCAGCGACTCACCCCTACTGTTGGATCTTTCAGCACTTGAAGTCAACTTGAGAGTGTATGTTTAGGACACTGTATTTGTATCCTTAGCCTTAACTTTTGAATTCCCTCGTCTTCCCAGAAAAACACAGAATAAGTACTATAATCACCAGACTTAGTGATTTATTTTTGTCTCATTTTTATAATTTGTCTCTTGGAAATTGAAATTGGTTGTCCCTTAAATTTTACATATTTTTGAAAGACACGGAAGCCTTTAAAGATGGATTAATTTTTGAAATATGTAAGATGACTGAAATACACATATTAAAATCAGAGCCAGAAAAGCTTTTTAAGGTGTTATTCCAAGGGAATATGAATTTCACTGTAATATCAAGTGCACTGTAAGAAATGGGGTTCCTCCTCTTCTGATATGTTTTGGGCTTAGGAGAGAACTGGCAGAGTAAGGCAAAATAAGCCTACACCCCAACACTGCCTACGGGAAAAGTCCAAGTCCTGTAACCTCATGCTCAAAATGTTCCACAATTTTCCCTAAATGCCCTTCCAATCTCATCTCCCTGAACTCCCCAAAATGAAGCAGGGCTGAACTCATACTGGCTGAACCTGCACTTCTCTGTTGCACCTCCACTCTGAGGTTCAGTTGCCCCTCTGTCTGGAACACCTCTTCTTATCACTTCTCCCCAACTGACCACTTTCTACCTGGTAAGCATCTGTCCATCCTTCAGTGTCAAATTCAAGTGGTCCCCCCTCCATTACTTTATTCATGTAGACAAATGCTCCCTCATCTGAGATGGCTTATCAGAAGGCAGCATGGATTGTCAGGCCCTCAACTCTGCCTTGCCTGCCCTGATTGTTACAACAGAAAGTGAACCTTCCACTCTCCCAGTCCTGCCACATTCGGTTTCGATCATTCTTACAGCACTTAGCACCAGCTGCCCTGTGCTAGAGCCATGAATTCATGCACCTTAATGCTCCTATAAGACAGCATGTTTTCTGAGGGCAGGGAAGGAACTTTCTGCAACTGAACACATCCTACTTCTTAGGTCAGAGCTTGCCAGCTGTTCCAAAAAATACCTGTGAAATGACATTTACCATTATAGCCAGATTATCCGAATAAAATCCCAATACATACCCCTTGAATATACTAGTCATTCACGCTTGTTTTGGGCCAACTCCCAACATCATCTAGTTAATGTCAGTCGTTCAGATTCCATGAGTGAAATGGCCATTCTGGCTGAACAGAAGTTATTTAAAAATATGAAATACAAGAAAAGGGCTGGTTTTTGTGGGGTGTGGGAGGAGTGGGTAAGGTACTTCCAGAGGGCAGCAAGCATTTGGTAAATGAGACTCAAAACAAAACAAAGAATACCTGAAACATCAATTTTGTGAACAAAGGACAATTACAAAAGAAAACAATTTCTTTCTAGCTCATCTATCTCACTGTCTTGCCAATGGGTTTCAGCCCCAGGCAAGTTCACTATGGAGTCAGTGTGACCAAAGAAATGACAGTAGAACGTTCTTGGGGTGAAAGGATTATACCCAACTTTATTCCCACGGTGGCAGGTCAGTCACTAAAATCCCGTCCACTCAGAGCGAGTCTGCGTGCAGCAAGCCGGTCTCTGCCTCTGGGCCTCTCTGCACAGTCGTCCCGCACAGCTGTCCTGTGGGCCTCTGTCCTCGGCGCTGCCACCACTGCAGCCTCTGCTCTGCTCTCCTGCAGCCGTGCCACCGTGTCGCCCAGAGCCCTGGGCAGGGCTCTTCGTATAGAGTCAGTAACAACGTACTGTCCACACATATGTGGTGAGCTAGCCGACCAGCGCCGGGTGAGGCTCCTGGCCACAGGACCCTTCCTTTCACACTCACACACCCTACCCCTAGCCCAGTGGTTCTGGGAGTGTGGTTCGCAGAGCATCACCTCAGCATCACTTCGGGATGTGCTGAAAGGAAATTCTCCAGTCCCACCCTAGACCTAAAGAATGATAAACTCTGCAGTTGGGACTCAGGATGTATCATTTTTTAACAAGCTCTCCCTGTGATTCTTATGCATGCTCACATTTTAAAACACATTAAGGTAACTGCAGTTTCCTGAACAGGCCGGCTCTTTCCTGTCTCATGCCCTTGGTCATGCTGTCCCTTTCCCATGGAAAGCTTTTTCCTCTGTCTATTCTCTGTAGATTGAACTCATGCTTTCCTTCCGAGGCTCAGCTCAAAAGTCTTGACACCCTCCTCAACCCCTGAACAGACTAACTGCTCTCCTTTCGGGCTCTTCCTAAGCTTTAGTCCGCCTTTCCTCCTGGCGTTCACTATAGCACTGGGAGCCTGTCCCTGGCTACTTATCAAGGAAAGGCAGGGATGTCAAAAAATTACAACTACCAATAAATACCTTACTTCCTTACCTTATAGTTTACTAATTGCTTTCACATTTACTGTCTTGTTTAATCATTAAACCTGCAGCTGAAGAGAAGGTCTCCCTTCTCATGAGGTCAGAAACAGAATCAGACTTTGACTTCGCATCCACGGCCCTGATCAGAGGCCAACTGATTTCAGATATCTAACTTTGAATTACCCTAAGGAGCTCATTCTGATTGACCACTAAACATTCAGAGATTCTCAGATAACCTTTTTTCACTGATGATGATCTTGGGTTTAACTTGGGCTGTCTTAGGATAAGGAAAGAGACTGATCAAATTGTCATTATTGTTGTTTTTCCCTTGCATGACAACTCTCACTAAAATACCTCTCTGAGTTTTTATGGGCCATGTTTCTCGGCTGGCATCTCACTGACCCAGTAACACAAACTCTGCAAGAACTGGGCCCCTCTTGGAAATTCCCACTGGGCTAAACGAATATTCCAGTGAACCTTAAACTTGAGAAGAAAGGAAGGAAAAGGGAGACTTCACCAGGACAGAAGCTGAGAGAGCCCTCAGGGGAAGAAATTCAGGAGTCTGAGAAATTTTGGTTTGTTCTCAAAGGTTATAAATACTAACTTGATACCGAGCTAAAAGTTCACTTATGCACTAACTTGATACTGTCTTACCACCAAATTATTGATGAAAAGCATTAAAACCCTTTATGAAAAGCAGAAATTCATTTATCAAGCTTCAAAATTCGAGTTTGCATTGATTTTTATCTAGAAACAGTACAGAGTATATATCAAGGACCAAAAAAAAGAAACCTGTATTATAGCCATAAAAGATGGCGTTTAAGATGACAAAGGGAAGTGAGACAAGAAGTTTACTTGTGCCTTTGATCATTCACTGTAATGAGTCAATTCTGAACCTGCTTTTATTTGAACAGTTCAATCTGATTCTGAGCACCAGCTATGGGAACAATGTGTGAGTACAGCCAGTACTTTCTATACAAGACATTTGCATTGCTTGATTAGCATCAGTTTTAGGTCACAGATTGTCATGCATCACTTTGAAACTTACAATGGCCACCTATGGGAATAGGTTTACTCTTTTATTCCCGGAGTGCAGAGGGCCCTACATGGGAATTCCTGGGGGTTGGGGCAGGCGGAGTTTAAACAAGTAGACCTTGGTCCAAGGACTAATTAACTTGACTGATTTTTTTTACACCCATTTACCAATGTTCTAAATTCAAACTGAATCCAAATTCTATTTTGACAACACTACCAAAATCTCATTTTTTGGTTCTCCAACATATTGAAGGGGCTTTCATCATTTTTTATTAAAAATGTATTATTTTCTGGGACTGGAACTTTAAACTATTTATTGAGTTTCTCGATAATAAAGCAAATCTGGTTTCCTCTAATATTTTGAGTTTATTTTGCCAACCATTCCCAAAAACCTTCTCCGTTTTATCATGGAGAAGCACCCCCCACCCCCACCCAAACCTTCTTCCACTTTACTAAGACATCCATCTACTTTACTAAAGTAAAAGTTTCTCATGTTTTCTTTGTGGTTCGCTAGAATGTTTTGAAAGAGGCAAATCTGTATGCAGTGAATTATCATTCAAATATTCTTATACTTTTGTAGCTCTGAACTACTCAAGAGTCGATCATAAAAATCTGGCTTATTATAAAGCCTAAAGTCCCATCACAACTGAACTTTATGAACTACTATCTGTAACTCTAAAAAATAAAATACTTTCTGATAAAACAAGTGTCCTAAATAAGAGAAAAACTCTATTTGTCACTCTGACTCTCACCCCTTCTATGCTCACAGTATTACTAAAAAGCAACTTGCTTTTACAGAAGCTATGCTACATGTTTTTCACCCCCCAAAAAATAGGCACTTTCACTATTACTGAAAAGAAATAAGATGATCAAAGTTGACACAGTGTCACATCTTGTGATTTTATATGTCAGCAAAATTTCCAGCAATCAAAACTGCATAACCATTTTAAAACCAATAAACCTGTAATGCAGCACAAAGGCCTCTTTCTCTTTCTGTGATTTTCATCATCTAGAAGAAAGTGTAGATTTGGATCTCTGGAAATTGCTGGGTGACGTGATGAGTTCTTAGATGCTGAAATGGGTGGAAGCCAGAAGCTGGCCTTTTCTTTCATTTCCAGAGCACAGGCCCCAGGAAAGCACAGAACTAGCACAGAAGAAAGTGAAGCAGAGGCAGGAAATAGAACAAGGACCCAGACAGCACAGGGAGGGGAAGAATGCTCTCAGTAAGATTCCACTTTGAGGCTCTCTTAAGAGTAATTAGGTTCAGCACAGAAGGTGGGGGGGGGGGGGGCGCATTTTCTCCTGGCCAGCTTGGCTGGTCAAATCGGAGGCCTGCCAGTAGCGCCTCAATTACTTGTCCCTGATCTGAGGCCTTCCCTGAGATATTTACACCCACCTCCAACTGCAGTAAGTCCACACTGACTTCAGAACTCCCCCATCTTGAGATCCCAGGAGAATGAACTCAGATCTGCATTCTCCCTGGGGGTTTTGACCACAGCGCAAAGACCTGAGATCTGGCCAAGACCCACAGATATTCTAGGAGCTCCCAGCAGTGGATCCCGCCACCCCATGGTTAACAATCCTTACAAACCTGGTCGCCCGCGAGTCCCTGGGCTCATACACAGGGGAAGCTTTCCAGCCACAGCTCCAGAAGTATCTCCTGAATCACCTCCCACTTACCTCCAGCACCCAGCTCCAGCCCCGAATGAGGGTGGGAACAGAACAGAGAGAGTACCCAGGGTAAAAAATAGATAAAGACTAAGTGGAATCCTTTTAAAAGAAAAAAGAAAAACCAGAAAGATTCATCACTGTCGTTTTGTTTCTCAGATTAAATTCTGGCTCATAGAATGTTGGGAGTTTCATCAGCTAAAATCTGTGGTAATTTTAAGCATGTTTTAGGGTTAACACTTTGCATTTTGTTAAGATATTTGATTAAGTTATTTGAGCTCTCAGCGCGTGAAGTCAGGCAGGGATCAAAGCTCAGCCCAGCTACTTTCAACTGTGTGGCCTCAGAAATGTGATTTTTTAAGTCTCAGTTTTTCTCATCTTTAAAATGGAATAGTAATTGCACCAATCTCACAGGAAGGTTAGCAAAGACTCAATCACACTGCTTGCAAAGTATTCAATACAGAGTCTGGTCCATGGAAAACCTTCTATAATACTAATATTACTAGTATTTTGATAGAGTCACATAATATAGCCATTTTACATAGGATTGTGGTATATAACTCCAGAGTTTAATATTTGGGCATCTCTTAAGTGTAGGAAACATTAACTTCAACTACGGCCTGCTTTTGCATTTGGCTGTTCAATCAATTTTGATCAACGGCATGATTAAAAAAAAAAAAGGTAATCCCTCTATACCTGGTCAACCTTCCCCTTTCTCCTAGTGATCATCTCTCTGTTTCTGTCTCTTCTTGATTCTTTCATGAGAACAAGAATCTCCAGCCGCAGACCGTGAGCGCCCACAGTGTGATTCTCACGGGAGGATGAGTGATCCCGCGCCCCCTCCATGCTCAGTGCTGCTCCACGGAAAGGATGAGTTTTGATTTGCAAAACATCTACTTGCAATATCTGTTCCAAGTAAACAAATATTGCAAACTACCACCTGAAATGGGATTTCTGAGTTCAGAAGTAGTACCTTCTGTCTTGTTTTTTCCAGGCAGAGAGTCTGATCATAACACTATCCCTTTCCCTCATCATTACGCCCAAGTTCCTGGGTCATAAATACCATGGCCATCACTCACCACCCGCTGGGAATGTAGAATGTCTCTCCCAAATATACTCCCAGTCCAAGGAGTTCGGGACCACCTCTCTGCGTCTTCCGCCCCTGACAAGAGAAGCCGCCATGTCCTTTCCAGGGTCTTCCTCAGCCCCACTGTGTGCAGGTTCCCAGGACTGCAGCTTCACCCCTCCCCACTCCGGACTCAGCCTTGAACTGGCCAGTCATCCTTTGTGTCTCATCTCTTCAAACAACACAGACATCCTCCCATTGGACATCAAATCCCACCATCTAGGTTGGTCTCTGATGGCTTTCAGTCCACAGAATATCTCAAACCGGAGTGCCCTGCCACAACTCAAATTAATCTTGAGGCCAATAATCCCAAAAAGTTAGGGTTAACGAGACAAGTTAGGGGCCAGTAGTGAGGAAACTTGAACAGAAGCCCTGGCTACATCACTAACTAGCTTACTTAAGCATATCTCGGTTGCTCCTCCACATGATGATGGGATGGTCTGGATAAAGTGCTACCTTATAGCTCTTAAATACTAAATGTCCACCTTTCTCATGCCAAAATACACTTATTTACTTGTTTATTCATTCATGCAATAACTGGGTGTCTAATACTGCAAAGCTGCATGCCTGGCACTGTGAGTGGTTAAGATCATCCCCCAAGGAACTTACCATCTAGAATGGGAAATAAGACAACCACATCAATAAGTGTACGAAACAGAAAGGGGTAATGTCACAACTGGAGGTATTTATAAGATAAAAAAGAGCATTACAAGCCATTACCAACACCTCAAACCTGAAACTAGTTTTCAGTATGTCTTCTCTTCTCTGCATCTAGTTTTTCACCAAATGCTTTTTTCTTTACATCATTTCTTAAATCTGTATTCTCCACTCTGTACTTAGAGTGACCTTCTTAAATCCAGGTCTTGAGCAACTCTGGCCTATTATGATTTTACCCCTTGCCCCATCATTCCCCTAACTGATCCTTGATCTTTTATTAACATATGGGATCATACCATCAGGTTGGTTTGACTTGGCCACTGTCTTGCTACAGCTTGAAGTGGCCTTCCCCCATATTATAGAAACAACCCCATCAAACTATAAAACTGTCCACACTTCACTTCTTCCCTCTCACAAACAGTGGCTGAGAGCACACTTTGTGCTTGTGCTGGGTGAGATGTCTAGGTCATAGGCTTTACGCTTACACACTGGTCTGGAAGTTGGGATGTGCTAAAATACAACAGTCTTAGATACTAAAGATGGGCGGGTAGCACAGACAACAGTAATAAATGCTACAGGGTTTAGAAGAGGGAGAGTTGCTTTCTGACCACAGTAATCAGGGAAGGCTTCTAGAAGTCACCCCGGGGCTACACCTTGCAGCATGGACTTCAACAGGGAAGGAGGCAGCCCTGCATTTTGAGTCAAGGGCCCACTGTGACTGAGGCGAGGAAGGAGGCAGTTTCAAAACCAGCAAATTGCTAGGTGGGGCTTGAGTGAGAAGGCACTTTCTGAAAGGAATCTGCAAGGTATTAGCAAGCTCAGTAGCAGGAATAATTTTCTGCGTAAGCCAGATTACATAGTATAAGGAGGTAGAAGAGAAAAAAATTTAATAGGCTAACCAAACTGAGCATCAGCAGGAGAAGAGTAAATAGAGCCCTGAAAATTGGAAAATCTGGGTCCCAGGCCCAGCTCTCCCAAGGAGGTGCTCCAGAGGCCACAGCAAGTCATTTAACCTCATTGGTCTCGGTTTTCTCATTTGTAAACTGAAGCAGCTGAACTGACTGACCTCAAAAGGCTCTAAGTCCAACACTAAACCAACTGTATATTATTTCTGCCATTAAAACATTCATCGTGGTGGGTGGAGGGAAAGGCAGGTGTCCGTATTAGCTTTCATATGGGTTTCTCTTCCCGAACTAAAATTTTCTTTTCCCTAAACTTGTTAATTCTCTGTTTATGCCTCCCACATCATAAATGTAACGCTTTACCTAAATAATGTTCAGTGTGTGAACTTTTTCATGGCCTAAAGTTTTTTGGCTCACAGGCTATCCAAGAAATTTGTGCAGCAGACTTACAGCCTCTGTGCAGGTGAACCCAAAACCACAGCCCCAGGTAGGAGATCTCTGTATGAGCAATAGAAGGTGTCAGAATAAATAAAGGGGAGAAAAGTGAGAACTCTTAGTCATCTAAAAGACCTCCTCCTTTTAATAGTACCAAATGAAGTCTGAAATAACAGTAACGTAGAAAAGTAAGTGAGGAAGTTTTACAGTTTAGAAAGTCTACTTAAAAAATGCAACTGAAATGCGAAGGTTTTGGCACTGAAATTCGCTGGGAGTTGACATTTTTTATGCCGCATCCAGAGGCCCCGAGCTCCAGGAAAGGCACCAAAAGCAGAAACCACATATGTGATTTCACCCCAGCCCTAGTGATCCTTTGCATCAAAAGGCCAAAGGCAAATGAACCAGTCACAGAATTCAAGCGAAACAGGCTGGATCAGAAAGCCTCCCCAGTGGCCACCCAAAGTTTAGCGAGAGATAAAAACAAAAAAGTTAACAAATGTCTAACTCACGCCCGGAATCACAGTGCAGTTCTCAGACTTCCTATGTAAGCAGCATAAATACACGATTTAACACCTGACCGCACTACAAGCTGCCGAACTGGGCAGGAGCGCGCCGGTAGGTCGGCGGGCGTCACACTGCACAGCCGGGCGACGGAGCCGCCTTTCCAGCGAGGGAAACCGAGAGAGACTCACCTCTAGCCGCTGCACGCTTGCAAAGTAGGGTTTTGTTTTGTGCCTATGGGTCCAGCCTTTCTCTCAGACGCCACCGCCGCGCCCCGTTCCTGCCGCAGCTGTCTTGCCCTCGAGCCGGCAGCTCCTGCTGGGGATCCAGGAACCCGCAGGTCGGCTCTGCAGCTACCTCGCCGCCCGCCTAGCTGCCGTGCTTGCGCCACTACGCATGCCCGACCAACACCCGGGCCAGCAAACTGCGAATCCACTTGCCAGGTTTTGGCTGCGGTTCCCAAGGACAGAAGGCCAAGGAGTTGCAGGTGCTGGTAGAGGGGAGGGAGGAAGGTGGATGGGCGCTGCAGCAACTTATCCCTGTTGAACACAGTTACTCAGGACGTGCCCTCAAGCGTAAAGATGGCCATCTGCACTATTGGAATGAGCTTAGCCCAGTGGCTGTCAAATTTGATTGTAGATCAGAATCACCTGGAGGGCTTGTTAAAACACATCTCACACCCGGAGTTTCAGATTCAGTAGGTCAAGAATGAGGCCCGACAATCTGCATTTCTAACATTTTTCTCAGGGGAATCTGGTGCTACTAGACCCCGTACTACACTTTACAAACCGAGGGTGAAAAGAAAAGGTATTTGGTATTAAAAAAGGAAAGTTTTCTCTACCCCTTCCCGCTTTGGGGATTTCACATAACACTTCCTCTTCATTTAACAGCCACACCAGCTTAAAACATAAGTAAATAACTACAGCTCAGTCTCAAGTGAAGCTGGGATACTTCCTCTTCCTCTAGTAAGTGAGTCAAGTAAAAGGAATGTAGCCTCAGGAGTTCTTGGGTCCTTTGCCCCCAGCATAATCTAGAGTTGTCCCTCTAGCTCTGTCCAGGCAACAAGAGCTGGTCTCTATTTTGCTGCCCCTTTAACACGTAGTCTTGTGTGGCCCTCAGTGTAGCATAGTACTGGGTACAAAATAGTTGCCCAAGAAATCCTAAAATAGTATCAATAGGGCTAGAGAGATGAAGAAAAAAGGACGTTGAAATTATTTTAGGAACCCGAAGGAATCAATAAACAATTAAACATGGAAGTAGATGGGTGGATAAGGATTTCTCTCTGCATTCCACCTACAGGGATTAGTGTATTTAATATTCTTATCTGAGCCCAGATATACAGGAGGAGTTGAGTGTAGAAGTACTTACAAAATATTTCTTAAAAAATTAAACACACATCTATCTTATAACCTGCTATTCCATTCATAGGCATTACCCACGAAATAAAACACATGTTCACACAAAGACTTGAACACAAATGTTCACAGCAACTTTTTCTACATGGCCCCAAACCAGAAGGAACCCACAGGTCAATCGACAGGTGAACGGATAAACAAATTGTGGCACATCTATGCAATAAAATACTATTCAAAAAAAAAGGAAAGAATTCAACATCAGAAAGGCTTTCAACATGAATAAATCTCAAAACATTACTCTGAATAGAAGAAGCGAGAGACAAATGTATGATTCCAATTACATGAAGTCCAAACTAACCTATAGCAATGAAAAACAAATTATTAATTGCCTGGAACCATGGGTGGAGTGGGGGATGGGCTGTAAAGGGCCAGCAAAAGTCTTTTCGAGATGATGGAAATCTTCATCATAGTGGAGATTTCACAGCAGTATACAACAGTCAAAACTAAATTATGCTCCACATCACTAATCATCAGAGAAATGCAAATTAAAACCACAATGAGATATTACCTCACACCAGTAAGGACGGCCAACATCCAAAGCACAAACAACAACAAATGTTGGCGAGGATGTGGAGAAAAGGGGAACCCTCCTACACTGCTGGTGGGAATGTAAATTAGTTCAACCATTGTGGAAAGCAGTATGGAGGTTCCTCAAAAAACTCAAAATAGAAATACCATTTGACTCAGGAATGCCACTCCTAGGAATTTACCCTAAGAATGCAGCAGCCCAATTTCAAAAAGACAGATGCACCTCTATGTTTATTGCAGCACTATTTACAATAGCCAAGAAATGGAAGCAACCTAAGTGTCCATCGGTAGATGAATGGATAAAGAAGAGGTGGTACACATACACAATGGAATATTATTCAGCCATAAGAAGAAAACAAATCCTACCATTTGCAACACCATGGATGGAGCTTGAGGGTATTATGCTCAGTGAAATAAGCCAAGCAGAAAAAGACAAGTATCAAATGATTTCACTCATATGTGGAGTATAAGAGCAAAGAAAAAACTGAAAGAAAAAAACAGCAGCAGACTCACAGAACCCAAGAATGGACTAATAGTTACCAAAGGGAAAGGGACTGGGGAGGATGGGTGGGAAGGGAGGGACAAGCGGGAAAAAGGGGCATTATGATTAAAAGAAGTAATGTTGGGGGGGCCTGGGGAGGGCTGTACAACTCAGAGAAGACAAGTAGTGATTCTATAGCATCTCACTATGCTGATGGACAGTGACTGTAATGGGGTTGGTGCGGGGGACCTGATGAAGGGGGTAGTTTAATAACCATAATATTGCATATGTAATTTTAGATTAATGATACCAAAAAAATAAATTAAATTATGCACTCTAAATTTATGAAATTTATTTTACATAAATTATTCCACAATAAAGATAAGGAAAAAATTAATCAAATACTCCTATGAGCTCTTTATTAGTGGGAATATTGGCCAAGGTAAGTTCATGAGGAAGGGTAAACCCTAACTCTGGTATAACCTGATTTGGAGAGAAGGCACCAAAAAAAGAAAAGAAAAAGTCACCCTCTGTAGAAGAAGCTAAAAATAATCAGTATAGAATATCTGGAACAACCTTTCTCTAAAAGTAAGCAACCTCCAGATGTGATTTGTAAATGTACTGCTGAAAAAACTAAAGTATTTCCCCAAAGTATCTCCCAAATATAAAACAGTACAGAGTATATATTAGAAATGTCCAACCAGTACATAATAATTATAAAGAAAATTATCTGCTTAACTGCTTATATATCTACCAATGAGAAGTAAGGTTTTCAAACTGTGTTTCCAGGAGCCTACAGTGTCATGGAGAAGATAAGTAAGCAGGGCTCAGAGTCAAGAACCCCAGTTCAACCAGCACACTATTACTTCCATATTAGGGTATCTTCTGAGGTTTTATTTAACACAAAAGTGTTCCACTGATAATCAAAAGAACAATAGTTTGAAAGCAGTGGAAGTAATGACATCAGGTAGGAAGAATTCACAGAGAAAAGATGCTGCATTTGGTGGGCACAAGCTTTTTGGTCATCAAAAATACTCTGCAATCAAGACAATTTGGCACTGGCACAAGAACAGAGCCATAGATCAGTGGAATAGAATAGAGAGTCCAGATATAAACCTGCATGTATTTGCCCAATTAATATATGATAAAGGAGCCATTGATATACAATGGGGAAATGACAGCCTCTTCAACAACTGGTGTTGGCAAAACTGGACAGCTACATGTAAGAGAATGAAACTGGATTATTGTTTAACCCATACACAAAAGTAAACTTGAAATTGAACAAAGACCTGAATGTAAGTCATGAAACCATAAAACTCTTAGAAGAAAACATAGGCAAAAATCTCTTGAATATAAAAATGAGCAACTTTGTCCTGAACCCATCTCCTTGGGCAAGGGAAACAAAAGAAAAAATAAACAAGTGGGACAACATCAAACTAAAAAGCTTCTGTACAGCAAAGGACACCCAATAGAACAAAAAGGCATCCTACAGTATGGGAGAAAATATTCATAAATGACATATCTGATAAGGGGTTAACATCCAAAATATATAAAGGGCTCACATGCCTCAACACCCAAAAAGCAAATAACCCAATTAAAAAATGGGCAAAGGATCTGTACAGACACTTCTCCAAAGAAGAAATTCAGATGGCCAACAGGCACATGAAAAGATGCTCCACATCGCTAATCATCAGAGAAATGCAAATTAAAACCACAATGAGATATCACCTCACAGTAGTAAGGATGGCCAACATCCAAAAGACAAGTAGTGATTCTATAAACATCTTAACTACGCTGATGGAAAGTGACTGTTATGGGGTATGTTGTGGGGACTTGATAATGAGGGGAATGTAGTAATCACAATGTTGTTCATGCAAAACCTGAGCGTAAGATTGTATATCAGTGATACCTTAATAAAAAAAAATACACACTCTAGTTATAATAACCACATGTTCCAGTTTTTCCAGAATAGTCCCCATTTTAAATATTTATCACATGAATTTAGTCCAATCAGGTGTTCCAACTGTTGGTTGAAAAAAATTAAATCACCAACTTAAATTGAAATAGGGATTCTTTTCTGGCTCTTCTATAGCTTATATAAAATATTAGTAATATGATAATATTAATCATAATAACAAGTAGTAATAACATAGCTAAGAATTATTGTATTCCTATGTACATCACTGTCTTAAGTACTTTCCAATGTTTTCTCATTGACTATCCATGACAACCCTGTTAAGTTATCCTCATTTTAAGGTGAGAAAACTGAGGCATTGTGGATAAAATGAAGGTTCCTGTGGCCAGGATTCTCACGTGGCCCTGGTGGGCTAGCTCACTACACATGTGTGGGAAATATGTCGTTATTGACTCTATATAAAGAGCTCTGCCCAGTGCTCTGGGCAACACAGTGGCACAGTGCAAAGCTGCAGGAGAGCAGAGCAGAGGCTGGAGTGGTGGCAGCGCTGAGGACAGAGGCCCAGAGGACGGCTGTACCGGCAGAGAGGCCCGGAGGCAAAGACCAGCTTGCTGCATGCAGACTTGCTCTGAGTGGATGGGATTTTAGTGATTGACCTGCCACTGTGGAATAAAGTTGGGTATAACCCTTTCACCCCAAGAACGTTTTACTGTCATTTCTTTGGTCACAATGACTCCATAGTGAACTTGCCCAGGGCTAAAACCCATTGGCAAGACAGACATGAAATGTTATTTTTCTCATTATAACACAACTAAATGAAGACTAAATAAAAACTAAATTGAAAAATGCACTTTATATAAAGACAGTTTTTGATGATTTTACATTTCCCCTAGAGCCTTCTAGATTATTAATTTATCTTCCCAGGCTCACTGATACCTGGAAGGAGACCAGAAAGAGCAGGACTCCAGCGGTCACCACCATTATCTCTAATGTCTGTTCCATGTTCTCTACGTGGTAACTGCTATGCCAGGAACTTCATTTTCTTTATCTCAATGCTCCCAAGGACAAAAGTGGAGATTCAAAAATATTAAGTAACAGAGACAGTGAATGAATGGTGGAGCTAGGATTCCAACTCAAATCCAACTCCACATTTGTCTTATCACAAGTAGTCCCTGCAAAGTTATAATATATCTCATACTCTAATTGAAAAATATATATATATTCTGGGTTATAAAGTCTCTGTGGATGTGGTTGGTGTTAGTTCTCCAGAGCCTAATGGTTTCCAAAATGCTTATAACCACCACACTCAACTGCCACCAGCCCTGACCCTAATCTTGAAATCGGCTGCTACTTAGCAGCAGGCGCCAACTTTACCTTCCATTTCAGGAAAAGTAGGTGCATTTTGAATGAAACTGGGTAAAACCAGAAGTATGGGAGAACCATATTTACTTTACTTGGCATTTTTTCCCAGAATACAGGGAATAGGGAAGAAAAATACAGGTGAAAAAGTTAAAATTCAATTCAACTCCGACTTCATTGTTTTTGCATCATTTAGAGAAGAAAAGAATAATCTGAGAAGTAAGAGAAAAAATGCAAGAAATCTCTCTCTTACACACACACATACTTTTAAATAGAGATTGGATCAAATAGCTAACCAAATATGCATACCTATACCCTTATTTGCCATATAAAATACCATGAAAAGATAGAGAGGATATCTTTTGAAAGTAAAATATATCCTAGGAAAACAAGAAAAACTGCCGTCCACAAAGCAGAAATGTTAAGGAAAGACAAAAAAGAGATAGGATCATGTCTCAGAAAAACAAAATGGAAGGAAAGTTCACGTCAAATCATACAGAGATTAAGGCAAAGGGAAGAGCCGGTGGGGGAAGAGTTGGCAAAAGCTCAGAACCGACAGATCAAGAAGTGCCAAGAGGTGAGGCGCTGGCCAGAGAGAGTAACTGTAGAAAGAGGTTTAGAGCAGCTAGGCTGCAGGACAACTTTCTCCTCCCCAGCTGGTTCTAAGCTGTGGCCCAGGTAGCTACAGACTTCCAGGAAGAACACGAACCTCCCACACCTTGAAGATGGGCCACCGACACAACCTCGAGTCTCAGGTGCTGTTCTGACACCAAATTGACAGAGGATGGCTACAGTAGATAAAAAGGCAAAGTGAACAGATTCTAAAATACAATATTGAACAGATAACTAAACCTTATCACACACTTAGGGAAAAAAAATCACCGCCATTTCTACAACTAATATTAGAGAAAACAGAGCTTGAGAACAATTAGAAGAAGACATTTGGAAGTATAATTAATGCCTTCAGAGAAACATGAGATGTCACATGTGGATAAAGTGAAGCTTCCTATGGCCAGGATTCTCACATGGCCCTGGTTGGCTAGCTCACTACACAGGTGTGGGCAGTATGTCATTATTGACTCTATATAAAGAGCTCTGCTCAGTGTTCTGGGTGACAAGGTAGCATGACTGCAACACTGCAGGAGAGCAGAGACTGGAGTGGTGGCAGTGCTGAGGACAGAGACTGAGACAGCTGTGGGGGTAGAGAGACCCAGAGGCAGAGATGGGCTTGCTGCATGCGGATTCACTCTGAGTGAACCAGACTCTAGTGCTTGACCTGCCACCTTGGGAATAAAGTTGGATATAACCCTGCCACCCCAAGAATGTTCTACTGTCATTTCTTTGGTCACACTGAATTCATAGTGAACTTGCCCGGGGCTGAAACCCATTGGCAAGACAGATACACTGTGTCACAATGCTACTGAAGCGAAAGAATGGCATAAACACATTTAAGTTTTGAAAAGGTTACTCTGTCTGCTATGTAGAACAACTCCAAACAACATCAACATCAAATTATTCAAAGTTACTTAGAAAGTGTAAATTATTAAATAATAAAATTAATAACTCTTTGTCTATCCCTTGAGTGACTTTGGAGATAGTTATTTTAATTTTTGCATTTGCATAGTAATTAGCTGTTCTACTTTCTTCACTGTGGTTTTACTACCTCTGGTGACAGCTATTAAACCTTAGGAGCACTTCCATCTATAGCAATCCCCCCAATATACACTGTAGAGATGGTTTGTGGGAGGTAAATTCTTTCAGATTTTGCTTATCTAAAAATTGTTTAATCCCTCCTTCAAATTTAAATGATAATCTTGCCAGATAAAGTATTCTTGGTTCCAGGCCCTTCAGCTTCATTGGATTAAATACATCATGCCACTCCCTTCTGGCCTGTAAGGTTTCTGTTGAGAAGTCTGATGATAGCCTGATGGGTTTTCCTTTGTATGTGATCTTATTTCTCTCTCTGGCTGCTTTTAATAGACTGTCCTTATCCTTGATCTTTGCCATTTTAATTACTATATGTCTTGCTGTTGTCTTCCTTGGGTCCCTTGTGTTGGGAGACCTGTGCATCTCCATGGCCTGAGAGACTATCTCCTTCCCCAAATTGGGGAAGTTTTCAGCAATTACCTCCTCAAAGACACTTTCTATCCCTTTTTCTCTCTTCTTCTTCTTCTGGTACCCCTATAATGCAAATATTGTTCCATTTGGATTGGTCACACAGTTCTCTCAATATTCTTTCATTCTTAGAGATCCTTTTTTCTCTCTGTGCCTCAGTTTCTTTGTATTCCCCTTCTCTAGTTTCTATTTCATTTATCATCTCCTCTACCGTATCCAATCTGCTTTTAATACCGTCCATTGTGCTCTTCAATGATTGGATCTCTGACCAGAATTCATTCCTGAGTTCTTGAATATCTTTCCGTACTTCCATGAGCATGTTCATGATTTTTATTTTGAACTCCCTTTCAGGAAGAGTCATGAGGTCGATGTCATTTAAATCTTTCTCAGGAGTGGTATTTTTACTCTGAACCAGATTCCTTTGGTGTTTCATATTTGTATATGGTGCCCTCTAGTGCCCAGAAGCTCTACTCCCTGGAGCTGCTCAGCCCCTGAAGCAATGTCGGGGGTTGCAGGGGAGTGGTATTGGTGCCTAGGGGGAGGGAAGAGCTGTTTCCTGCTTCCTGGCTGCTATGCCTGTCTCCACTGCCTGAACCAGTGGGCCTAGCACACAGGTATAAGCCTCTATGCTTTGCATTTGTAGTTGCTGTAGACAGATCTTCCCTTGGCTGGCCTAACGCCAGGATAGGGTTTGCCGGTTTGTGAGCCAGGTGGGGCTGGCCAGGAGAAAGGCACAGTAGGCTGTGTATCACGGAGGGGGTCCTTGGAGCTGGTAGCCAGTCAGGGAGCTGGAGCACCTGAAGATCATCTTAAGAGGAAGATTTCTTTTTCCTCCTTGAATATGGGAGTCTATATGGAAAAGCTCCTGACCTGCTGGGCAGAGTGCACCCAGACAATTTTGTCTACCTGTCCTCTCTCCTGAGCAGTAAGCTCTGTGCAATCCTTGCCCCTTTAGCAGCCCTCTTGCTAAGGGCTTCTTTGTTAGGAAGTCTCTCAGACTGCCCACTTTTCTTTTGTCCCAGAGCAGCCGGATATGGATCCCTGCTTTCCACAAGTGGCTGGAATCTCAGTCTCTCCAGGAATTCTGCCTGTCTTGCTTTCCAATCCTGTAATCATGAGAGTATCATGCAAGCACCATGAATTGTAGGTTTGTGCTCCCAGAGCAGATGTCCAGAGTTAGGTATTCAGCAGTCCCAGGCCTCCACTCCCTCCCTGCTCCGTTTCTCTTCCTCCCGCCAGTGATCTGGGGTTGGGGAAGGGCTTGGGTCCCACCGGGCCACAGCTTTGTTACCTTACCCTGTTCTGTGAGGTCTGCTCTTTTCTCCAGGTGTATGCAGTCTGTCGCAGTCCTCTTTCCTGTTGCTCTTAGTTGTATTAATTATATTTTCATATTATATGTGGTTTTAAGAGGAAGCCTGTGTCTCACCTCTCACACCGCCATCTTTAATACCTCTCAATAAATAACTTAAGTTATTAAAAAGTAAATGAAAATTATTGGAGTGACATCACCAAGATGGCGACATAGGTCATTCCTGACTTCAACCCCACCAAGAAGAACAACAACTAACACGTATATTCAAGAACAAGACACCATTGAAAAATCTTAGAACATGGGGGTGAGGCTGAAGTACCCCTCAGGCACCAAGACCAAGACAGACTGCCTTAGAAGAGTAAGAGAAGTTGGCTATATGTTGCCTGCATCAGCTCTCCTCCAAGACAGTATAGCACCACAGTGGAGAATTCTCCTGAGCCTCCAGCTCCCCCAGTGGGAAAACAGAAACCAGGGGACAACCAGACTTCCTAGCTTTGTGGGTTGCTTTGTAGGAGCTGCTGCTCTGATCTTGCACCACAGAGACTTCAGGGGAATCTGTGAGGCCCAGACACTGGGGATCAAACCGTGATGGAAAAGCAGGAAGGGACTCACAACAACCACCACATGATCTCGGCAGACCAAATTCTTCCCTGCAGTACCCGAGTAATAATTCCAAACAGTGGCTTTGCTCAGCTACAGAACCAAGTCACAGACACATCAACAAACTGGACAACCTAGAAGGAATAGAAAAATTTTTAGAAACATACAACTCAGGAAGAAATAGAAAATCTGAATAGACCAATTAAGAGTAAGGAGATTGAATCAATAATCAAAAATCTCCCAAAAGAAGAAAATCCCAGGAGCAGATGGTTTCATTGGTAAATTTGCCAAGCATTTAAAGAATAATTAATACCAATGGGTCTAAAATTCCTCCAAAAAATCAAAGAGGAGGGAACTACTCCCAAACTCATTGTACGATGTAAGCATTATCTTAACATCAAAACCAGAAAATAACACTGCTAGGAAGGAAAACTATAGGCAAATATCCCTGATGACTACAGGTGCAAAAATTCTCAATAAAATACTAGCAAATCAAAGTCACCAGCATGTTAAAAGAATTATTTACTATGATCAAATAGATTTTATCTCTGGGATTCAAGGATCGTTCAATATATACAAATTAATGTGATATGTCACATTAATAAAATGAAAGAAAAGAATCATATGATTATCTAAATGGATGCAGAAAAAGCATTCAACAAAGTTCAACAACCATTCATGATAAAAACGCTGAACAAATTAGATATAGAAGGAACATATCTCAACATAATAAAGGCCAAATATGACAAACCAGCACTAACATCATATTCAGTGGTAAAAGGATGAAAGCTTTTCCTCTAACCTCAGGAAAAAGACAAGGGTGCCACTCTTACCGTTCCTATTCAACATAGCATTAGAAGTCCTAGCTAGAGCAATCAGGCAAGAAAAGGAAATAAGAGGTATCAGAACTGGAAAGGAATAAATAAAATTGTCTCTATTTGAAGAAGACATGATTTTATATATAGAACAATTCTAAAGACTCAACCAAAATATGATACAGCTAATCAATTAATTCAGTAGTTTCAAAATTAACATATGAAAATCAGTAGCATTTCTATATCCTAACATTTAAATTTCTGAAAAAGAAATAAATCAATTCCAATGATAAGCATGAAAGTCAATAAAACACTTAGGAATAAATTTAAGGAAGTGAAATTCTCTACATTAGGAACTACAAGGCTAATACTAAAACCAGGCAAAGACCCCACCAAAAAAGATAATTACAGATCAATATCCCTGATGAACATAGACACAAAAATACTCAACAAAATATTAGCAAACCGAATTCAAAACTACATCAAGAGGATCATATACCATGATCAAGTGGGATTCATCTCATGGATGCAAGGATGGTACAACATTTGAATATCCATCAACATCATCCACCACATCAACGAAAAGAAGAAAAAAAACACATGATCATCTCCATAGATGCTGAAAAAGCATTTGACAAAATTCAACATCCATTCATGATAAAAACTCTCAACAAAATGGGTATAGAGGGCAAGTACCGCAATGTAATAAAGGCCATATATGACAAACCCACAGGTAACATCATACTTAACAGCAAGAAGCTGAAAGCTTTTCATCTAAGATCGGGAACAAGACAGGGATGCCCACTCTACCCACTGTTATTCAACATAGTACTGGAGGTCCTAGCCACGGCAATCAGACAAAACAAAGATATACAAGGCATCCAGATTGGTAAAGAAGAAGTCAAAATGTCACTCTTTGCAGATGACATAATATTGTACATAAAAAACCCTAAAGACTCCACTCCAAAAATCTACTAGAACTAGTATCTGAATTCAGCAAAGTTTTGAATTCAGGATACAAAATCAGTACACAGAAGTCTGTTGCTTTTCTATACACTAATGATGAGCTAACAGAAAGAGAAATCAGGATAACAATTCCATTCACGATGGCATCAAAAAGAATGAAATACCTAGGAATAAACCTAATGAAGGAAGTGAAAGACCTATACCCTGAAAACTACAAGACACTCCTAAGAGAAATTAAAGAGGACACTAACAAATGGAAATTCATCCCATGCTCTTGGCTAAGAAGAATAAATATTGTCAAAATGGCTATACTACCTAAAGCAATCTACAGATTCAATGCAATCCCTATCAAAATACCAACAGCATTCTTCAGTGAACTGGAACAAATAATTCTAAAATTCACATGGAACCACAAAAGACCCCAAATAGCCAAAGCAATCCTGAGAAGGAGGAATAAAACAGGGGGAATTATGCTCCCTGACTTCAAGCTCTACTACAAAGCCACAGTAATCAAGACAATTTGGTACTGGCACAAGAACAGACCCACAGACCAGTGGAACAGAATAGAGAGTCCAGACATGAACCCAAACATATACAGTCAATTAATATACAATAAAGGAGCCATGGATATACAATGGGGAGATGACAGCCTCTTCAACAGCTGGTGTTGGCAAAACTGAACAGCTACATGTAAGAGAATGAAACTGGACTACTGTCTAACCCCATACACAAAAGTAAACTCAAAATGGATCAAAGATCTGAATGTAAGTCATGAAACCATGAAACTCTTAGAAAAAAACATAGGCAAAAATCTCTTGGACATAAACATGAACAATTTCTTCATGAACATATCTCCTGGGCAAGGGAAACAAAAGCAAAAATGAACAAGTGGGACTATATCAAGCTGAAAACCTGTACAGCAAAGGACACCATCAGTAAAACCAAAAGACATCCTACAGTATAGGAGAATATATTCATAAATGACATTATCTGATAAGGGGTTGACATCCAAAATATATAAAGAACTCATATGCCTCAACAAACAAAAAGCAAATAATCTAATTAAAAAATGGGCAGAGGATCTGAATAGACACTTCTCCAAAGAAGAAATTCAGATGGCCAACAGGCACATGAAAAGATGCTCCACATTGCTAATCATCAGAGAAATACAAATTAAAACCACAATGAGATAGCACCTCACACCAGTAAGGATGGCCAACATCCAAAACACAAAGAACAACAAATGTTGGCAAGGATGTGGAGAAAGGGGAACCCTCCTACACTGCTGGTGGGAATGTAAATTTGTTCAACCATCGTGGAAAGCAGTATAGAGGTACCTCAAAAAACTCAAAATAGAAATACCATTTGCCCCAGGAATCCCACTCCTAGGCATTTACCCTAAGAATGCAGCAGACCAGTTTGAAAAAGACAGATGCACCCCTATGTTTATTGCAGCACTATTTACAATAGCCAAGAAATGGAAGCAACCTCAGTGTCCATCAGTAGATGAATGGGTAAAGAAGATGTGGTACATATACACAATGGAATATTATTCAGCCATAAGAAGAAAACAAATCCAAACATTTGGAACAACATGGATGGAGCCAGAGGGTATTATGCTCAATGAAATAAGCCAAGTGGAAAAAGACAAGTATCAAATGATTTCACTAATATGTGGAATATAAGAACAAGAAAAAAAAACTGAAGGAACAAAACAGCAGCAGACTCACAGAACCCAAGAATGGAGTAACAGATACGAAAAGGAAAGAGACTGTGGAGGATGGATGGGAAGAGAGGGACAAAGGGGAGAAGGGGGCATTACGATTAGCAGACATAATGTGGGGGGGGGAACACAGGGAAGGCAGTAAAACACAGAGAAAACAAGTAATGATTCTATAGCATCTTACTATGCTGATGGACAGTGACTGTAATGGGGTAAGTGGTGGGGACTTGATAATGGGGGGAGTCTGGTAACCATAATGTTGCTCATGTAATTGTACATTAATGATACCAAAAAAAAATTACAAAAAAACCCTACAATACTGATGAAAATCAAAGAAGACACTAAGAAACAGAAAGGTAGCCAATATTCATTGACTGGAAGAATTAATATTGTTAAAATGTCAGTACTACTGAAAGCAATATATAGATTCAATGGAACCTCTATTAAGATTCTAGTGTCATTTTTTACAGAAGTAGGGAAAACACTCTTAAAATTTATATGGAACCACAGAGCACCTATGAAAGCCAAAGAAATCCTGAGAAAGTAGAATGAAGCCATAGGTATCACACTTTTTGACTTCAAGCTATACTATAAAGCTATAGTCATCAAAATAGTATGGTATTGACATAAATATGGACAAATAAACCAATGGAACAGAATCAAAAGCCCAGCATTAAACTAAAGTATATATGGTCAACTAATATTTGACAAGGGCGTCAATTGTCAATGGAGAAAGGATAGTCTCTTCAATAAATGTTCCTGTGAGAACTGGATATTCATTCATATGTAAAAGAATAAAACTTTATCCCATTTTACACCACTTATGAATATTAACTAAAAACAGATTAAAGACTTAAATATAAGACCTGAAAACTTGAAACTCCTAGAAGAAAACATTGGAACAAAGCTCCTTGACTTGGATTGTGGTAATGATTTTTTAGATAAGCCACCTGAAGCACAAGCCACACAATAAAAAATAAACAAGTAGAACAACATTCAACTAAAAAGCTTCTGCACAGCAAAAGAAACCATCACAAAGTAAAAAGACAACCTACAGAATGGGAAAAAATATTTGCCACCATATATATGGCAGGGATTAATATCTAAAACATATGGAAAACTTACACAACTCAATAGCAAAAAAAACAAATCACCCAATTTAAAAATGGTTCAAGGACCTGAAGAGACATTTCTCCAAAAAAGATATATGAAAGCCAACCAGGTAGATGAAAAGATGGTCAACCTCACTAGACACTGGGGAAATGCAAATTAAAACCACAATGACATATCACCTCGTGCATGTTAGAATGGCCATAATCAAAAGGCAAGAGATAACAAATGCTGGTGTGGATGTGAAGAAAAGGGAACCTTTGTGGGATGTAAACTAGCACAACTACAATAGAAAACAGTATGGTAGATCCTTAAAAAAATTAAAAATGGAGCTACCGTATAATCCAACAATTCTACTTCTGTGAATATACTCAAAGGTAATTAAAACACTAACTCAAAAAGCTCTCTGCACCCCCATGTTCATAGAAGTATTATTTACAATAGCCATGACATGGAAACAACTTCAGTGTCCATTGATAGATGAATAAGTAAAGAAGTTATGGTGTATGTGCCTATATATACACACAAAACCTTCACTAAATTCATAGAAAAAGAGATCAGATTTGTGGCTATAGAGGCAGTGGGTGAAGTTATGGTGTATGTGCCTATATATACACACAAAACCTTCACTAAATTCATAGAAAAAGAGATCAGATTTGTGGCTATAGAGGCAGTGGGTGGAGGGAAGGATAATAGGAGGAAGGGGGTCAAAATGTATGAATTTCCAGTTATAAGATAAGTAAGTACTAGGGATGTAATGTACAACACAGTGACTATAGCTAACACTACTGTATGATATATAGGAAAATTTATTAGAGAGTAAATCCTAAGAGTTCTCATCACAAGACCTTTTTTCCTTTATTCTTTTCTTCTTTCTTATCTTTGTATTGTACTTATATAAAATGGATGTTAGCTAAACCTACTGTGGTAATCATTTCACAATATACATAAATCAAACCATCATTTATGCTGTATATTTTAAACTTACACAGTGATGCATGCCAATCAGTTTTCATTTAATTTGGGGGAAAATGAAAACTATTAAAAATTATTAAAAATGCAAATTACTGAGTGTTTGTGTACCAAGGAGGTATATATTGAAGTCCATTCGGGTGTAGAAAGGAACTTACAAAATTGTTTATATTTTTTATCTCATTTCTTTAATTTCTTTATTTTAGTGTATAGTTTGTGATGTGAATTATGCAGCAAAATTCTGATATAATACCATAGGTGGAGTAAAAAATATATAATGTATTATGATGGAAACTGCAGCTAGGCAGCCAGGAGTTTTGGGTGTCTGAGAGCTAAGTTCATCTTGGTCATCTTTGGTTTGTGGTGCCACCTGGTGGTCATTTCCCACCCTAGTTTAATCATCAACGGGGACAACTCTATGCACGGTGGCTGAAACTTCTAGGACTTCATTGGATGGTGCCTCCTTGCCGACTTGATGTGGGACACTGGACTTAGGAAATTCCAAGGTCCCTAGGACATCAGGACCCACCCACCTCAGCCTCTCTGTTTCCTTCCTCACCTTCCCCTTCACACTTACCTCCCCAAATGATAAAAGAGGTTGGGGGAAAGGGTGAGGCAGAGGAAGACAGGCACCAATCAATAATTGTATTATGTAAAAATTGACTTTATAATAGAATGCAGTACTAAGTATATGTGGGTAATAAGTATGCACATATAAGGGTGCATATTTTAAACTTCAATTATACTGTTGATTGAAAAAAATAATTGTGAGGCTCCAGTGTAGAGAATGGATTGGAGGGAAAACAAGCCTAGAGGAGAGGTAAGCTAAAGGGCTGTTGAAGTAATTTAGACAAGAGATGGTGATGGTGTGAAACTAGATAGTGCTAATGGGATTTAGAGGAAAGCAGATTGGTTTGATATTTAGGCAGTAGAATTGAGTCCTTCTTTTAAGAGATGCAAACTGAAGTATTTATAGTTAAATTGATGTGATTGTGCAATTAAAAAAAATAATCCAATTAGGGAGAGGAAAATGGGAGGAGTGGCAATAGATGAAACAAAGACTGGCCATACATTGATAATTGTTGAGTTGGGTAATGGACATAAAGGGGTTCCTTATTCTAATTTCTCTCTATTTTTGTATATATTTGCAACTGTCCATAGTAAAAAGTTAAACAGAAATAAAATGCCGGGGGGAGAAAATTAAGGGAAAAATTCAGTAGGAAGGCACATATGTGAAATATAAAGCTCAGAGAGAGATCTGAGCAGAAGCAAAGAATTTGGGAGTGATCAGTAGGTGGAAAGTTAATTGAAGCCTTAAGAGTGAATGAGGTCACCTAGATACAAAGAAAAGAAAGGAAGCTAAGTTAGAATCATGAGGAATACCTATAGTTAAGGGAATGCCAAAAAAGTGTTGCTAACAAGAAAGGGAGTCATACAGACCAAAGAAAGGGTCCCAAGAAAGAGGCACTACTCTATGTTGTCAAATGCTGCTGAGAGGTCAAGAAAGGAAAGGACTGATCAACATTTTTTGGATTTAGCTATATGAAAATTATTGGCGACTTCAGTGAGAAGTGTGTAAGAAGGAGCAGCCAGGGCAGAGGGTGAAGTGTATGGAGGTTTAGAAGTGAGTGGGAGGTGAGGAGCTAGAATCATCCTGTACAAAAAACTAAAAAATTTGGTGGAAGAGGGAAATATATGGGTACCATGAGGGAGGATGCCTGCTTGGAATGACATCAATTGCTCATTTATCAATATATTGCTAAAGAAACTTCATCTCTCTAAATGATCTGCCACCCTCCTTTTATTCTGTCCTGCTCCGACCTGCTGGATTTGAGTGTAGCTTTGGCTGTGTCACTCTTCATACAAAATCTTCCTTTCCTTTCCATCAATTATTGAGATCTTTACGAGCATCTCAGTGAAACTACTCTTAAATGTTTCCTAACACCAGCCAAACTGGAGTACTCATCTCTCTCTCAGTATGCTTTTTCTTCATTCTGTGGCCTCTAGTTAGAATATTCTCCAATCTTTGTCTCTTCACATCTTGTTCATCCTTTGTGTCCCATCTCAGGTGTGATGCATATGCTTGAGTGCCTTTCTGACCCACCTCCTCTCCGCTGGAGTTCACTTGATCACTTCCTCCTCTATTTTTCCAGTGCATATTGTTTCTATCTCTTATGGCATTCATAGGATTTTGCTTTGCTTTTAATTTTGTGGGTTCTTATTACATCCTTTCTGCATCCACAGATAGTACACTACTTGAAACGGACTTTATTTTTCTCATCTTTATGCCACAGTAGTGACTAATACAGTATCGTGCACAAAAATAACTTTTTGAATGAAACTAGATTCCCAAAGCTCTATTGTTTCTAATGTTTGGGGATTTGTACTGCCCTTTAGAACTACAGTGCTATTCAGCTATTGCCTTCCATATAATGTTGTAATTTTTATCATCTTTCTTTATATGACTTAAAAATAATACCTAACATTTTTTACTTTTTAGATGGTAACTTTTTCATAAGTGTTATCTAACTTAAGCTTTATAAAGTATATTTACTTTTTTATACATTTTAGGGTATCTTAACCATACAAATATAAATAGTAATATAACATCCACCCAGGTATAGCAAATGTTAAATTTGTCATGATTAATTTAGATCCTATTAAAAGAAAATCCTCATAGATATGTGGAAACCTCATTTCATTCCCTTTTCTCCCTCTCCGGAGGTACAAATCTCCTGGGATTGATGCAGAATATTCCCAAACAGGTTTTTATATGTGCTTTTATCATATATGTATGCATACACGGCTCATAGAAAATCTACTTTTGTGGTTTTAAAATGGTATGTAAGTGATATAGTACCATAATAGCCTTTGCAACTTGCTTTTTTCACTCAACATTGTTTTCAGGATTCATCCTATTGGCCTGTGTTGTATATACTTCATTCACTTTAACAAAGAAATGAAAATTTAAGGACAGAAAGATTAAATAACTTTACTGAGGTCATAAAGTTTCTAGCAGTTGGAATGAGAATTTGTGTAGAGTCTCTAATTCCTAATCTTATGTTTTTTCCACGATAGCATTCAACTATTTAACAAATATTTACTGAACACCAACTATGTGCCAGGCACTCACTGTTTTGGGTTCTGGGTATCTGAGCAGTGAATAAAACAGACAAGATCCTGTTGTCAAGGAACTTATGTTCTAATTGGAGGAGACAGTCAAGTAGTCTGTAATTTGGTTCTAAGTGATATGGAGGGGAAAAAAGGCAAGATGGAGAGGGAAAAGAGTGTAAGTGTGCTAGTCTATAAAAGGCTCTCTAGTGACATTTCAGTAAGCACATAGAGGTTATGAAAGAGTGTTCAAGGTCAAAGCAGAGAGTACAACTAATGCAGAATCCCTGATGCACCAGCATATGTGGCTGTCATTCCATCGCTTTGATTTTTTTTTTTAGATACTGTATCACAATAACCGTATGTACCTAGGAACAAATGAAAGCACACTGCATGGCTTTGCCTAATTAAATACATAATTTTGACATATTAACAGTCCCTTATGATGGCTATCTTTCAAACAAGTTGGGTTGAGCTAGAAGATGTCTACAGCCCAAATCCACCGATTTACTTTAAAAATTAAATCATAGGGAATAGATGTCCACAACGGTAACATACACAGTACTGCTGCTGAATGAGGAATCCGAGGGCGCCACGACTTAGGGAGACCTGGGATCTCGCCTCGGCCTCGGCGCTGCCGCCCGCCACGCCCTTTCTCCCCGGATCTGGGGGTCGGGCTTCGCCGAGCCTCCCAGGAGGCGGGTCACAGAGCGGCACCGCCCAAAGCCAACTCTCGTCCAAGATCGCCCCGCCAGCGTTCGCTAAGCCGGAACCCAACCCGGGAAACGCGACTAGAGCGCACGCCGCTGCTCGCCCCGCCCCGTCCGGCGTCCCGGCGTCCCCGCCTCCCCCGGGTGCTGCGGGAAAAGCAGCAGGGCGTGTAGAGCCGGACGCGGAGCATCTTCCGGGAGGTGTTTTGGGCCCCGCGAGGCTCCGTCGCGCGCCGCGCCTGCCCGCCGGGAGGTAGCTGTGGAAACGTCGGAGTCGGCCTAGGCGGCTTTGCGGGGCCGCGCACCTTCAGCATGGGCGAGCATGTCCTGGAGCTGGCGTCTATGATCCCCGCGCTGCGGGAGCTGGGCAGGTAGGGCCAGGCCCGGCCGTCCCGAGTCCCGCGTCCCGCCCCGCCTGGCCTGGCCGGCGTCTCACGTGCTCGCCCGCCTCTGCCGCGCACGGCCCGGGTGCAGTCCCCTCAACCCCGGGCCTCGGGGAGGTGCTCCGCACTGACTTGCGCGCTTCTCCCTCCGAGAGGCCGTGAAAAGGCCGCGGGCGCCGTCACAGACCCGCGGGAAGCCAGTCCGAGCGGAGGGAGGAGGCCCGGGCCGCGTGCGGAAGCTCGTCCCCAGCGGGGCTGGCCCTCTGCAGCTGCAGGGAAGGGTCCCTGCCGGTCACTTTCTCGCCGCTTCCCTACACTCTTTTGCTTCTCGAAAACCTCTTTCCGTAGATGAGGGACTTGACCTGTGGACTTTTCTCAGATTCTGCTCTTTATAATGGGTCTCCGTGAGGGAACTCGGTTTTTATTTTTGCCCCAAAACTGACCTTGAAAGAAAAATCACTGGTTCTGATTTTGTGCAAGGAAGGCCAATAGCTAGAAAGGCAGTTCGTTTCGTTCTTTGAAGTGAAACCATAGATCTTTCTGAAGATCACCCAGTATTGATCATCCAGTCTCTAATCCGTTCTTTTCGTCGGAAACCCCCCGGATCAGCTACAGCGTCCACAAAATATGAATGTGCCCAGATGGTTGCTGAAATTTGAAAATAACAATACTGTTTCATTTACAGAAGTTTGTTTTCTTATAAACCCAAGAGTAAAATCACGTAAACCAATAATCCTACCCAAGGAGAGGGAGGGGAGCCATGTGGATGGCTGCCGTCCTCTTCAACACACAAGCAGCCTTACCTCAACCAGGCCTAAAAAGTAGAAGGCAGGATTTTGTTTGCTTTTTAAAAAACACTGTAACCCACGGCACACAAGAAAGAAGTGGGTCTGTGCCACTACTGCAGTTGAACTATCAATTGGACTAATTGCTTCTCAATTTCTTAAACTGTTGCAACTTTAACACAGAATCAAAACTGGCATTAATCTCATGGCAGGTTTTATTCCCTTTCCTTTTGCAGTGCAGGTGTATCAACGTTCATCTCCACTTGTTTGCCATACAAGGACATACAGCTTTCCTCAGTTACATAAATAAGAGGAGAAATGAAGGGACCATACTTGTCTTAACAGAATCATCCTGTTTTTGTGGGTGTGAATTTTTTCTCTTTACATGAATGCTGCATGCCCGCTTTGTGTTACATTTTGTAAAGTAACCATTCTAAAAGTAGATGAATACAAGCACTCCTTTTAGGAAGCTGATATGCAAATCTCATCTTTCAGGCTCAGTGTGAAGCTCAGTATGTTTTTTCCACCTTGCTTTAATGGAGAATTACCTGATTAATATTTCTCATCCTTCTTCTCTCTTCCTCTGAGATTTATTAATAGAAATAATAGTGTCTTGGATTGGTTAATAGTCTTTCATCAACAGGTATTATGTTACCTTTGATTTCATTCAATTGGAGAGAAAGAATAGAAAAACTGACCCATATGGAGAATTCTCTAATAGTAGTTTTTAATTGTGAATTGACTTTTTCATTGCAACTGCTTCATTCAAGCTTATTAAACTAAGTCACAGAAGTTGATGAACCAAAGTCAAAGATTTAGCAGTTATCAGAGCTGGTTTCAGATTCAAGCTATCAAGGCCTTTTCTCCTAGTTTTTTTTTTTCCCCTTAATGTTGTCCATTAAGATAGATTTCTGAAAAAAGCAAGATGTCACTGTACATTAGTGTGGGCTCTTCTTCTGTCTCTCAGGGAAAAGTTTTACTCCAGTTTTTTGCTGTTAGCATTCTTTTCTCTGCGTGGTCTTTCTGTGTGATCTTATATACTCTCCTGCTTTCGTCTACCATCTGCTGTTTGATGACTCCAGATACGTTTCTCCAAATGGTATCTAGCTCCTGTATACAACCTGTATACAGGCAGTTTTACCTGGGTGTCTTTTATTCAGTTTTAAGACTCAACAAATCCAGTACGAATTCTCCACACACCTAGCCTCTCCAAGGCTTTTTCACTGAGGTAGGGGTATTTCAATAAATGATACCATGTTCACCGATTTTTCCAAACCAGAAGTCTAAAAACCATTCTTGACTCCCTGTGTGCTTTTGGGCTATGTCCTTGGTCCTTTTTTTTTTTTTTTTGTCTTTACTCTCTTCCTAGGTAACTTTATCTAGTTCCAAGAATTTAAATGTCATCTATATGCTGTAACTCTCAAATTTCTATCTTTTTCCCAGAGATGCATGCTAGTTGCTTTCTTAACATCCATACCTGGAAAATGAACATTAACATATCCAAAGCTGAACTCCTGATTTACTGTCCTTAAATCTGTTCCTTCTCCAGTTTATTGTAAATGTACCAACCAAAAGCCAGGTGTTTATCCTTGATTATTTCCCTTATTCCTTAACCCATTAGCAAGTCCTGTCAACTCTTACCTTTCAAATGCACTTCTCCCCATCTCCCCTGCTATTCTCATAACTTATCTGAACTATTAAAGTAATCTTTCAGTTGATCTCTCCATTTCCATTTTTACCCACTTAAAAAGAATTTACCATTCAGCAACCAAAGTGATTTTTGTAACTATAAACCATGTTATAGATTATATAATATTATTCCCCTGTTCAAACCCTTCCTTGACTTCCCAGTGCACTTAGAATAAAATCCAAACTCCTTGTGAGGGCCCCTAAGATCCCGCATCTGACCTCATGGCCATGTATCCCTCCCTTACTCTACTCCAATGATGTTAGCTTTATTTTTCATATATACCAAGTCATTCCTGCCCTCAATTCTCTGTACTTGTTGGTTTTTCTGTCTGAACACTGGCTAGTTCCATTCAGATGTCATTTTGAAAAGATCTCTGACTTTCCATTTTAAAATTAATTTGACACCACAAGATACTTTCTTGTGAAAGTATGTGAAACTGGGAGAAGTAACGGAGATGGAATAGTAGTACAAAGATCCTTAGGTGGGAATGAGCCTAATTTTTTATTTTTTTTTAATTTTTATTAATTTTTTTTTGAAGTGATACATTTTATTATGTGTTCCCCTGGGTTCCCCCAGTTTTATCTCTGTTTTTGAAAACTCCTAAGTTTTCTTTTTTTTTTTTACAATTTATTTTATTTTAGTATCATTAACCTACAATTACATGAGAAATACTGTGATGATTAAACTACCCCCTTCATCAGGTCCCCCCCACCAACCCTATTACAGTCACTGTCCATCAGTGTAGTGAGATGAGAATCACTACTTGTCTTCTCTGAGTTGTACAGTCCTCCCCGTGCCCCCCCACCTTATGTCTGCTAATCGTAATACCCCTTTTACCCTCTTATCCCTCCCTTCCCACCCTTCTTCCCCAGTCCCTTTCCCTTTGGTAACTATTAGTCCGTTCTTGGGTTCTGTGAGTCTGCTGCTGTTTTGTTCCTTCAGTTTTTTTTTTTTCTTTGTTCTTATACTCCACATATGAGTGAAATCATTTGAAGAGCCTACTTTTTTAAAGAAAAAGAGCAAGGCTGGAACATAGGGAGCAAAGAGGTGAGTTTAGCACCTCTTAGGCCAGAATAAGGAGTTAGATTTTATTTTAAGTGCAATGAGAAGCCACTGGAATGTTTTAAACGGGGAGATAACATAATTGAATTCATGTTTTAAAACTATGTTGAGCCTTCACTTCCTACTTAGACTCCTTCAGTGTCTCATTGCCTTCAGTACAAAATCCAAATTCCTTAGTCCTTTATACTTTAATCTTCACTATTTAACTTCATCTCTATTCACTGCCTTCCTCTTCTTTAGCCATATAGAGCCACTTACCATTTCTACAGCAGCTTATGTTCTTGTTCGTGAGCCTTTCCACATGCTGTCTCTGCTTTGAATACCCTCTCTCCCTTATTATGTCTGCCCAGCCCCATAGGGACTCAGCTCTGTACCTCTTCTAGGGAACCTTCACTGATAGGCACTGTTCAGGGCTGAATGTTCCTCTTATGTTCTATCTTAGCTCTATTAATACCTAACTATGCTATGTTAAAGTCACCTATTTATGTTTTTGTCCTTTAATCTAAAAATTCTTTTAGGGCTAATGCATGGTATCCTGGTTATCCAGGTATTTGATGCTTGCCCCAGAGAACCACTCAAGTGTTTGTGTTTTGCTAAATGTATCCAAGCTTCATGTGATACTTAAATTTCCATTCAAATGTATACATTTAAAAAAGTATACGCTTTTAGCTCAGTATTACAGTATACATTTGAAAAGTATACCCTTCTAGCTCAGTTCCAAGGTTACAAAAATGCTTACTCTCCCATGCGTTTCTCTATTCTGACAGTACATCTAATGAATGATATCATTCACTTTTTAAAAAAACTGATTTTTAAAAAATTATAAAAATAACACATGCATTATTTTTATATAAAATAACTTTATAGGAAACTCTGACTACCACCCACAATCCTGGTTCCTCTCCCCGACACCTCCTTATTCACATTTTTAAATGACACTTCCCAAATTACACTTATAGCACAAAATCTCCTGACTTTGTCTAAAATAATTCATGTTGCCTTGTAATTTCAGACTTTAAAAAGTTTTTGTTTTATTTAAGCCTATTATGCCCTACAGTATGGTAGCCTCTAGCCAACTGTGGCCATTGAGCACTTCGTATGTGGCTAATCTAAATTGAGATGTTCTGTAATTATAAACACTTGGTTTCAAAGACTTAGTATTAAAAAAAGAATGTGAAAATCTCATTAATAATTTTTATATTGATTACATGGCCAAATAATATTTTGGATATATTGTTATGATTAAAATTTGTTTTTATATTCTTGATGTGGCCATACGTATGACTTGCAAGATATTTCTATTGGCTAGTACTGGTTTAAATAATAAGATCAGTAGCATCAAGGTTTTTTGCTTTCATGTACAAATATAACTACTCGTTCTTTGATTCTCTATACCTGGGGTTTATATTACTTGTAAATATTTGTTAATTTCAGTAATTTAGTCAAGCAAGACACAGTTGCTGGTGGTATAGGGGATTCAAAGAGAAATAAAATACATTTTTTTTCTCCTGTAGGAGTTTGTGGTCTAGTGGTGCTACGAGGTATACACAAAGAAATGAAACATAGTCTCCCACCTCTAGGAGAATATAATCTAGGGGCAGAGAATAAGCAAATACTCTGCAGGTTTGAAAGGTTTATATGTTAAGGATTAAGGAGCTACAAGATTCAGGAAGATTCTTATGAGCTATTCATTCAACGATTTTTTTTTTAACTCTCTTCTGCTGTAAATGCTGAGGATCTTGTAACAATTAAGGTTGGACTTGCATTGAATAATAAAGAAAACATTTTATCTTTTCATTTTTCCCTTTAGCATTGTTTGGGATTAATAGGTAGGAAAATATATGTACATTTTATGGTGCTATATAGTTATTTTAATTATATGAAATACATAGCTTTTATCTTTATAAATAACAGCTTACATACTACATCCTCAGCTGTTTTGTCAGTAGAAGTGATGGCCTGAGCTAATCATTTATGCACGGCCTTCTGTGAATCCTCTGTACAGAGTTAATTATTTCCTACTTTGGGTGTATATGACACTTGATTAAAATCATTTGTGTGCATTCCTCCCTCTGCAGCAACTAATTTGAGTTCCTTGAAGCAGGGGATCTTATCTTGTTTTATTTGAACTTACTAATTATTAGCATCTTGTCCTCTTGTTGTCTTGTCCTCTAATATCAGTGAAATATATTAATGATTATCATTAGGAATAATGACAATCCTCCTAAGGATTATCTCTTCACTTGTACATGGTCCCAGGGAAGAAAACCAAGTTTCAAGTGTCAACTGCTGAAGTCTCTCCATATTAAGGGAAAAACAAAAACAAACAAAAAAAGCCTCCTGACCTATATTCCTTTTGTTACAACTGCCCAAATTCTTCTCTTAGATTTCATGGTCAAGCTTTAGAGCATGGTATCCTCAAAATTTGTATTTCATTTGCTTTTCAACCCCTTGTAATCTGTCTTTTGCCTTCACCTCTACAATGAAACTTTAAAATCCAGAGAACATAAAAAAGGACAACTCAAAGTGGATCAAAGGCATTATTTCTTGGATGTGACACCAAAAGCATGATAACAATTGGAAAAATAGATAAATTAGGCTTCATCAAAATTAAAAACTTTTGTGTATCAAAGGACAGTATCAACATAGTGAAAAGAAAACCTATGGAATGAGAGAAAATGTTTACAAATCATACATCTGACAAGGAGTTAATATCCAGCGCATATTAAGAACTACAAGTCAATAATGTGAACCAACAACAACTTGACTGAAAATTGGGCAATGACTTGGAGAGACATTTCTCCAAAGAAGAAAGACAGATGGTCAAAAAGCACATGAAAAGATGTTCAACATCACTAATCATTAGGGAAATGTAAATCGAAACCACAATGAGATACCACTGCACACCCATGAGGATGGCTCCTATTAAAAAAGAAAAGAACAAGTGTTGGTGAGGAAAAGGAGAAATTGGAACACTGTACCTTGCTAATGGGATGTAAAATGGTATAGCCATTGTGGAAAATGGTATGGGAGTTCCTCAGAAAATGAAACAGAATTACTACATGATCCAGCAATTCTGCTTCTAGATATATATACCCAGAATAATGAAAGGGATTGGAACAGGTATTTTTACACCCATGTTCATAGGATCATTGTTCACAATAGTCAAAAGGTGAAAGTAATTCAAGTGTCTATGGAGGAATGAATATGTAAACAGAATTGTGTGTACATACAATGGAATATCATTCAACTTTAAAAAGGAAGGAAATTCTGATGTATGTTATAACATGGATGAGCTGTGAAGACATGCTAAGTGAAGTCAGTCAGTTACTTCAGTTAAAAGGATAAATACAGGTTCCCTTGCTATCTAAAAGTAGAGCATTCCTGTGAAACCTTATGTAAGCCATAATAGTGTAAAATGAAGAAGTAATTACCATTAATTTATATGGACAGATTTTTGAGCATTCCCAGGCCCAAAAAATAATGGTTGTTAGGCTTTTCTGATACCTTAGACACATCTTGCTAACACAGGTAAATCACATGCTCACAGACGCAGTCCAAAGTGATAGGGGTGTGATGCTGAGATGCTGAGTGTAGTTCCCAGGGAAGGAGCTTGGCAGTGCCACTGCTGCTCAGGTGCACGCTGCCTCTGTAATGGCTTGCTGCAAAACAAACACTGGGCACTATTTTCCCTTTCTGTCTTTTTTCGTAAAAGGGAAAAGCCTCTGGGTTTCTTTAAGTAAAGAAAACACACTGATTATTTCATAAAAGTGCAGTGGTTTGTAACAGACTTGGAAAGTGGGGTATACCTGTATAAGATTCAACTTTGGAATAGGCAGTCTCATTCTTAGAGACAGATAGTAGAATGGTGGTTGTCAGGGGCTAGGGGTAGAGTTATTGTTTAATGACCATAGTTTCAGTTTGGGAAGATGAAAAAAATTCTGCAGAGGAATGGTGATAATGGTGTAGAAAAATGTGAATGTACTTAATGCCACAGAACTGTACTTTTAAAAATGGGTAAGATGGTAAGTTTTATGTTAAGTATATTTCCCCATGATAAAAAAATCCAAAGGACATTTTAACAAACTGATTTTATTTCATCCTGTTGATAAGCTCCCTGCCTGAAATTTTAACCTCTTTGGTTTCTAAAACATGTCTCATGGTTTTTCTGTTTCTCTGGCTCTTTCCGTTTCTCCTTCATGGGTCCTCTGACCTTCACTTAGGGTTCTCTCCCACTTTCTTATTGTTTATTATATTTGCATTCATTTCCAAGGTGTATGTATACTGCTACTAGCTCTAGTAGTGGTAGATTATATAATCTCTATGAGCATAAGTCTCATTATATACAAATTAGGGTTTAATATACCTACCTTATTGCTTGTGAAATATGAAATAATACAATGTGTTTAGCCTTCTTTGTGTTTAGCCTACCTTTATATAATGACAACTCAATCTATAACACTAGGCTAGTTATTTCTTGAAGTCTAGAACTGTAATTCCAACAAATTTGTAAATCCCACTTAGTTTACTTTGAAGCCTTAAACTCTGTTTCTAAAACTGGTTCTCATTTTCACCTTAGACCTGTATTTCCTCTTGTGTAAACTGTTTTGTTGGTCTTACAATCAACCCTGGGCAGAGAACTAGGTTGACTTACCAATATCCCCCACAAAACATTTAGAAAATATTTGCTGATTACATGAATGACTGTGTGATGATTCCTCATTGTGTGTGGAACACAGATTTTGTACTATATTAAAAAAAATTTTTTTTTTAAATTTGGTATCATTAATCTACAATTACATGTGCAACATTATGGTTACTAAACTCCCCACATCATCAGGTCCCCCCACTTACCCCATTACAGTCACTGTCCGTCAGAGTAGTGAGATGCTGTAGAATCACTACTTGTCTTCTCTGAGTTGTACAGCCCTCCCCGTGCCCCCCCAACATTAGGTCTATTAGTCGTAATGCCCCTATTTCCCCCTTGTCCCTCCCTTCCCACCCATCCTCCCCAGTCCCTTTCCCTTTGGTAACTGTTAGTCCATTCTTGGGTTCTGTGAGTCGGCTGCTGTTTTTTTCTTTGCTCTTATGCTCCACATATGAGTGAAATCATCTGATACCTGTCTTTTTCTGCTTGGCTTATTTCACTGAGCATAATAACCTCTACCTCCATCCAGTTGTTGCAAATGATAGGATTTGCTTTCTTATTAGGGCTGAATAATATTCCATGTGTATATGTACCACTTCTTTCTTTATCCATTCATCTACTGATGGACACTGAGGTTGCTTCCATTTCTTGACTATTGTAAATAGTGCTGCGATAAACATAGGGGTGCATCTGTCTTTTTGAAACTGGGCTGCTGCATTCTTAGGGTAAATTCCTAGGAGTGGAATTCCTGGGTCAAATGGTATTTCTATTTTGAGTTTTTTGAGGAACCTCCATATTGCTTTCCACAATGGTTGAACTACTTTGCATTCCCACCAGCAGTGTAGGAGGATTCCCTTTTCTCCACATCCTCACCAACATTTGTTGTTGTTTGTGTTTTGAATGTTGGCCATCCTTACTGGTGTGAGGTGATATCTCATTGTGGTTTTAATTTGCATTTCTCTGATGATTAGTGATGTGGAGCATCTTTTCATACGCCTCTTGGCCATCTGAATTTCTTCTTTGGAGAAGTGTCTATTCATGTCCTCTGCCCATTTCTTAATTGGATTACTTGCTTTTTGTTTGTTGAGGTGCATGAGTTCTATATATATTTTGGATATCAACCCCTTATCGGATATGTCATTTATGAATATATTTTCCCGTACTGTAGGATGTCTTTTTGTGCTACTGATGGTGTCCTTTGCTGTACAGAAGTTTTTCAGCTTGATATAGTCCAACTTGTTAATTTTTGCTTTTGTTTCCCTGGCCCAGGGAGATATGTTCACGAAGAAGTCGCTCATGTTTATGTCCAAGAGATTTTTGCCTATGTTTTTATCTAAGAGTTTTATGGTTTCATGACTTACATTCAGGTCTTTGATCCATTTTGAGTTTCTTTTTGTGTAAGGGGTTAGACAGTAGTCCAGTTTCATTCTCTTAATTGTAGCTGTCCAGTTTTTCCAACACCAGCTGCTGAAGAGGCTGTCATCTCCCCATTGTATGTCTAAGGCTCCTTTATCATATATTAATTGACTGTGTATGTTTGGGTTAATGTTTGGATTTTCTATTCTATTCCACTGGTCTGTGGGTCTGTTTTTGTGCCAATACCAAATTGTCTTGATTACTAAAGCTTTGTAGTAGAGCTTGAAGTCTGGGAGAATAATTCCCCCTGTTTTATTCTTCATTTTCAGGATTACTTTGGCTATTTGGGGTCTTTTGTGGTTCCACACGAATTTTAGAACTATTTGTTCCAGTTCATTGAAGAATGCTGTTGGTATTTTGATAGGGATTGCATTGAATCTGTAGATTGCTTTAGGTAGTATAGCCATTTTGACAATATTTATTCTTCCTAGCCAAGAGCATGGGATGCATTTCCATTTGTTAATGTCCTCCTTAATTTCTCTTAGGAGTGTCTTGTAGTTTTCAGAGTACAGGTCTTTCACTTCCTTGGTTAGGTTTATTCCTAGGTATTTTATTCTTTTTGATGCAATTGTGAATGGAATTGTTTTCCTGATTTCTCTTTCTGCTAGTTCATCTTTAGTGTATAGTAAAGCAACAGATTTCTGTGTGTTGATTTTGTATCCTGCAACTTTGCTGAATTCAGATATTAGTTCTAGTAGTTTTGGAGTGGAGTCTTTAGGGTTTTTTATGTACAATATCATGTCATCTGCAAATAGTGACAATTTGACTTCTTTACCAATCTGGATGCCTTGTATTTCTTTGCTTTGTCTGATTGCTGTGGCTAGGACCTCCAGTACTATGTTGAATAACAGTGGAGAGAGTGGGCATTGGGCATCCCTGTCTTGTTTCCGATCTTAGATGAAAAGCTTTCAGCTTCTTGTTGTTAAGTATGATGTTGGCTGTGGGTTTGTCATATATGGCCTTTATTACATTGAGGTACTTGCCCTCTATACCCATTTTGTTGAGAGTTTTTATCATGAATGTTGTTGAATTTTGTCAAATGCTTTTTCAGCACCTATGGAGATGATCATGTGGGTTTTTTTCTTCTTTTTGTTGATGTGGTGAATGATGTTGATGGATTTTTGAATGTTGTACCATCCTTGCATCCCTGGGATGAATCCCACTTGATCATGGTGTATGATCTTCTTGATGTATTTTTGAATTCGGTGGGCTAGTATTTTGTTGAGTATTGTTGTATCTATGTTCATCAGGGATATTGGTGTGTAATTTTCTTTTTTGGTGAGGTCTTTGCCTGGTTTTGGTATTAAAGTTATGCTGGCTTCATAGAATGAGTTTGAAAGTATTCCCTCCTCTTCTATGTTTTTGGAAAACTTTAAGGAGAATGGGTGTTATTTCTTCTCTATATGTCTGGTAGAATTCAGAGGTGAATCCATCTGGCCCGGGAGTTTTGTTCTTAGGTAGTTTTTTGATTACCGATTCTATTTCTTTGCTGGTAATTGGTCTATTTAGGTTTTCTGTTTCTTGCTTGGTCAGTCTTGGCAGGTTGTATTTTTCTAAGAAGTTGTCCATTTCTTCTATGTTTTCCAGCTTGTTAGCATATAGATTCTGATAATATCCTATTATAATTCTTTGTATTTCCGTGGTGTCCATTGTGATTTTTCCTTTCTCATATCTGATTCTGTTTATGTGTGCAGATTCTCTTTTTCTCTTAACAGGTCTTGCTAGGGGTTTATCTATTTTGTTCATTTTGTCAAAAAACCAGCTCTTGGTTTCATTGATTTTTTCTGTTGTTTTATTCTTCTCAATTTTATTTATTTCTTCTCTGATCTTTATTACGTCTCTTGTTCTGGTGACTTTGGGCCTCCTTTGTTCTTCTTTTTCCAATTTAAATAATTGTGTCTTTAGACTATTCATTTGGGATTGTTCTTTCTTCTTTAAGTAGGCCTGGATTGCAATATACTTTCCTCTTAGAACTGCCTTTGCCGCATCCCACAGAACTTGGGGCTTTGTGTTGTTGTTGCCATTTGTCTCCTTATATTGTTTCATCTATGTTTTAATTTGGTCGTTGACCCATTGATTATTTAGGGGCATGTTATTAACCCTCCATGTATTTGTGAGCCTTTTTGTTTTCTTTGTATAATTTATTTCTAGTTTTATGCCTTTGTGATCTGAGAAGTTGGTTGGTAGGATTTCTTTTTTTTTTTACAATTTATTTTGGTATCATTAACCTACAGTTACATGTGCAATATTATGGTGATTAAACTACCCCCTTCATCAGGTCCCTGCCACCAACTCCATTACAGTCACTGTCCATCAGCGTAGTGAGATGCTATAGAGTCACTACTTGTTTTCTCTTAGTTGTACAGCCCTCTCCGTGCTCCTGCTACCTTATGTCTGCTAATCGTAATACCCCTTTTACCCTCTTATGCCTCCTTTCCCACCCATCTTCCCCAGTCCCTTTCCCTTTGGTAACTATTAGTCCGTTCTTGGGTTCTGTGAGTCTGCTGCTGTTTTGTTCCTTCAGTTTTTTTCTTTGTTCTTATACTCCACATATGAGTGAAATCATTTGATACTTGTCTTTTTCGGCTTGGCTTATTTCACTGAGCATAATACCCTCTAACTCCATCCATGTTGTTGCAAATGGTAGGATTTGTTTTCTTCTTATGGCTGAATAATATTCCATTGTGTATATGTACCACATCTTCTTAATCCATTCATCTACTGATGGACACTTAGGCTGCTTCCATTTCTTGGCTATTGTAAATAGTGCTGCAGTAAACATAGGGGTGCATCTGTCTTTTTGAAACTGGGCTGCTGCATTCTTAGGGTAAATTGCTAGGAGTGGGATTCCTGAGTCAAATGGTATTTCTATTTCGAGTTTTTTGAGGAACCTCCATACTGCTTTCCATAATGGTTGAACTAAATTGTATTCCCACCCGCAGTGTAGGAGGGTTCCCTTTTCTCCACATCCTCACCAACATTTGTTGTTGTTTGTGTTTTGGATGTTGGCCATCCTCACTGGTGTGAGGTGATATCTCATTGTGGTTTTAATCTGCATTTCTCTGATGACCAGCGATGTGGAGCATCTTTTCATGTGCCTGTTGGCCATCTGAATTTCTTCTTTAGAGAAGTGTCTATTCATGTCTTCTGCCCATTTCTTATTTGGATTATTTGCTTTTTGTTTGTTGAGGTGTGTGAGTTCTTTATATATTTTGGATGTCAACCCCTTCTCAGATGCATCATTTATGAATATATTTTCCCATACTGTAGGATTTCTTTTTGTTCTACTGATGGTGTCCTTTGCTGTACAGAAGCTTTTCAGCTTGATATAGTCCCACTTGTTCATTTTTTATTTTGTTTCCCTTGCCCGGGGAGATACGTTCATGAAGAAGTCGCTCATGCTTATTTCCAAGAGATTTTTGCCTATGTTTTTTTCTAAGAGTTTTATCGTTTTCATGACTTAATTCAGGTCTTTGATCCACCTTGAATTTACCTTTGTGTATGGGGCTAGACAGTAGTCCAGTTTCATTCTCTTCCATGTAGCTGTCCAATTTTTCCAACACCAGCTGCTGAAGAGGCTGTCATCTTCCCATTGTATATCCAAGGCTCCTTTATCAAATATTAATTGGCTGTAAGTGTTTGGGTTAATGTTTGGATTTTCTATTCTGTTCCACTGGTCTGTGGGTCTGTTTTTGTGCCAGTTCCAAATTGTCTTGATTACTGTGGCTTTGTAGTAGAGCGTGAAGTCAGGGAACGTAATTCCCCCTGTTTGATTCCTCCTTCTCAGAATTGCTTTGGCTATTCGGGGTCTTTTGTGGTTCCCTATGAATTTTAGAATTATTTGTTCCAGTTCATTGAAAAAAGCTGTTGGTAGTTTAATAGGGATTGCATTGAATTTGTAGATTGCCATTTTGACAATATTTATGCTTCCTAGCCAAGAGCATGGGATGCATTTCCATTTGTTAGTGTCCTCTTTAATTTCTCCTAGGAGTGTCTTGTAGTTTTCAGAGTACAGGTCTTTCACTTCCTTGGTTGGTTTATTCCTATGTATTTTATTCTTTTTGATGCAATTGTGAATGGAATTGTTTTTCTGATTTCTTTTTCTGTTAGTTCATCATTAGTGTATAGGAAAGCAACAGATTTCTGTGTGTTAATTTTGTATCCTGCAACTTTGCTGAATTCAGATATTAGTTCTAGTAGTTTTGGAGTGGAGTCTTTAGGGTTTTTTATGTACAGTATCATGTCATCTGCAAATAGGGACAATTTGACTTCTTCTTTACCAGTCTTGATGCCTTGTATATCTGTTTTGTCTGATTGCCGTGGCTAGGACCTCCAGTACTATGTTGAACAACAGTGGAGTGAGTGGGCATCCCTGTCGTGTTCCCAAACTTAAATGAAATGCTTTCAGCTTCTCAGTGTTAAGTATGATGCTAGCTGTGGGTTTGTCATATATAGCCTTTATGATATTGAGGTACTTGCCATCTATACCCATTTTGTTGACAGTTTTAATCATGAATGGATGCTGAATTTTGTCAAATGCTTTTTCAGCATCTATGGAGATGATCATGTTTTTGTTCTTCTTTTTGTTGATGTGGTGGATGATGATGATGGATTTTTGAATGTTGTACCATCCTTGCATCCCTGGGATGAATCCCACTTGATCATGGTGTATGATCCTCTTGATATATTTTTGAATTCGGTTTGCTAATATTTTGTTGAGTGTTTTTGCATCTATGTTCATCAGGGATATAGGTCTGTAATTTTCTTTTTTGGTGAGGTCCTTGCCCGGTTTTCGAATTAGAGTGTTGCTGGCTTCGTAGAAAGAGTTTGGAAGCATTCCGTCGTCTTCTATTTTTTGGAATACTTTAAGGAGAATGGGTGTTATTTCTTCTCTATATGTCTGGTAGAATTCAGAGGTGAATCCATCAGGTCCGGGGGTTTTGTTCTTAGGTAGTTTTTTGATTACCGATTCAATTTCATTTCTGGTGATTGGTCTGTTTAGTTTTTCTGTTTCTTGCTTGGTCAGTCTTGGAAGGTTGTATTTTTCTAAGAAGTTGTCCATTTCTTCTAGGTTTTGCAGCTTGTTAGCATACAGATGCTCGTAATATTCTCTTATAATTCTTTGTATTTCTGTGGGGTCTGTCGTTATTTTTCCTTTCTCATTTGTGATTCTGTTTATGTGTGTAGATTCTCTTTTTCTCTTAATGAGTCTGGCTAGGGGTTTATCTATTTTGTTTATTTTTTCAAAGAACCAGCTCTTGGTTTCATTGATTTTTTTCTGTTGTTTTATTCTTCTCCATTTTATTTATTTCTCTCTGATCTTTATTATGTCCCTCCTTCTGGTGAATTTGGGCCTCCTTTGTTCTTCTTTTTCCAATTTCAATAATTGTGTCTTTAGACTGTTCATTTGGGAATGCTCTTCCTTCTTTAAATAGGCCTGGATTGTAATACACTTTGCTCTTAGAACTGCCTTTGCTGCATCCCACAGAAGTTGTGGCTTTGTGTTGTTGTTGTCATTAGTCTTCATATATTCTTTGATTTCTGTTTTGATTTGGTGGTTAACCCATTGATTAATTAGGAGAATGTTGTTAAGTCTCCATGTATTTGTGAGCCTTTTTGATTTCTTTCTAAAATTTATTTCTAGTTTTATAGCTCTGTGATCTGAGAAGTTGGTTGGTAGGATTTCAATATTTTTGAATTTTCTGAGGTTCTTTTTGTGGCCTCGTATGTGGTCTATTCTGGAAAATGTTTCATGTGCACTTGAGAAGAATGTGTATCCTGTTACTTTTGGGTGCAGAGTTCTGTAGATGTCTGTTAGGTTCATCTGTTCTAACGTGTTGTTCAGTGCCTCTGTGTCTTTGCTTATTTTCTGTCTTGTTGATTTGTCCTTTGGAGTGAGTGGTGTGTTGCAGTCTCCTAAAATCATTGCATTGCTTTCTGTTTCCTCCTTTAATTCTGTTAGTATTTGTTTCACATATGCCGGCGCTCCTGTGTTGAGTGCATATATATTTATAATGGTTATCCTCTTGTTGGACTGACCCCTTTACCATTATATAATGTCCTTCTTTATCTCTTGCTACTTTCTTTGTTTTGAAGTCTGCTTTGTCTGAAAGAAGTACTGCAACACCTGCTTTTTTCTCCTTGTTGTTTGCATGAAATATCTTCTTCCATCCCTTCACCTTTAGTCTGTGTATTTCTTTGGGTTTTGAGGTTAGTCTATTGTAAGCATGTAGATGGGTCTTGCTTTTTTATTCATTCTGTTACTCTGTGTCTTTTGATTGGTGCATTCAATCTATTTACATTTAGGGTGATTATCGATAGATATGTACTTAATGCCATTGCTGGCTTTAGAATCGTGGTTACCAAAGGTTCAAGGGTAGCTTCTTTACAATTTAACAGTGTAACTTAACTCTCTTGTTAAGCTATTATAAACAGAGTCTGATGGTTCTTTATTTCTCTCTCTTCTTCCTCCTCCATTCTTTATATACTAGGTGTTTTATTCTGTACTCTTTTATATTTCCTTTGAATGTTTTTGTGGATAGTTGATTTTACTTTTTGCCTGTAGTTAGTATTTGGATGGTCTGCTTTCTTTGCTGTGATTTTATTATCTCTGGTGACATCTTTTTAGCCTTAGGCGTGCTTCCATCTAGAGCAGTCCCTTTAAGATATCGTGTAGAGGTGGTTTGTGGGAGGCAAATTCCCTCAGCTTTCGCCTGTCTGGGAATTGTTTAATCCCTCCCTCAAATTTAAATGATAATCATGCTGAATACCGTATTCTTGGTTCAAGCCCCTTCTGTTTCATTATGTTAAATATATCATGCCATTCTCTTCTGGTTTCTGTTGAGAAGTCTGATGATAGCCTGATGGGTTTTCCTTTGTAGGTGATCTTTTTTCTCTCTCTAGCTGCCTCTAATACTCTGTCCTTATCTTTTATCTTTGCCATTTTAATTATTATGTGTCTTGGTGTTGTCTTCCTTGGGTCCCTTGTGTTGGGAGATCTGTGGGCTTCCGTGGACTGAGAAACTATTTCCTTCCCCAGCTTGGGGAAGTTTTCAGCAATTATTCCTTCAAAGACCCTTTCTATCCCTTTTTATCTCTTCTTCTTCTTCTGGTACTCCTATAATGCGAATATTGTTCCATTTGGATTGGTCACACAGTTCTCTTAGTATTCTTTCATTCCTAGAGATCCTTTCATCTCTCTCTGCCTCAGCTTCTCTGTATTCCTGTTCTCTGGTTTCTGTTTCATTAACAGTCTCTTGCACCTCATCCATTCTGCTCTTAAGCCCGTCAATCGCTTGTCTGATTTCTGCATTGTCTTTCCTCACTTCCTCCCTTAGCTCTTGCATATTTCTCTGTAGATCCATCAGCATGGTTATGACTTTTATTCTGAATTCTTTTTCAGGAAGATTGGATAAATCTGTCCCATCAGGCCCTCCCTCTGGTGTTGTCTGGGTAATCTTTGCCTGTACCATATTCCCCTGTCTTTTCATGGTGATAGAAGTGGTCGCTGGTGGGTGCTACGTGTGTCAGCTGGGAGAACAAAGTCCCTTCGTGCTTGTTGTTCTCCTTGCCCTTCTCCAGGGCCTGAACTGGTTTCTCTCCCACCAGGAGGCAGTCTCTGGGATAATCCTCAGGGGTGCCTGTATGTGGGGTTGCCCTCAGCCTAGCCTATAGCACTGCATGGGTTTGATGTCTCGCTGTGTGCCTTCTGGTCCCCTTGGTGCTTTGCAGCCCTTGATGTGAGTTCTGGGGTCCTTCCCGCTTAGCTGCGCACCTGCCAGAAGTAGATTCTGTGAGGATGCTGTGGATGGGGCCACTCCTCTGCTGATCCGCAGCAGTGGAGGCTCCCTGACCCTTTGCGGTGCTGACCGGGGGAGGGGTAACAAATGAGAGGCTGCTGATCACTGCGGGAAGCCTCGACAGGGCTGCTGTGTCCAGCCGCTGGCCAGGGGGTCCGAAATTCCCCAAGACTCCCAGCCTGCTGGGCTGAGTGTGCTGGGACGATTTTGTTCCGCTGTTGGGCCCTTGTCTCTTTAAGACTTTAACCAAACAAAAAAAACAAAACAAAAACAAAACAACAACAAAAAAAGGTGCCTGTTTTTCTTTTGTCCTGGGGTACCAGCTGAGGGGACCCGTTTGTTGTCTAAGATCCTGCACTTCTGTTTCTCTAATCTCCGATACACCTTGCGATGTGTGTCATGCTCCCGGCGCTGATCACCAGGGCTTGTTATTTGGTGCGCCTGTGCTTCCACTCCCTCCCTGCTCTGAATCTTTTCCTCCCGCTGGTGCGCTGGGGTGGGGGAGTGCTCGGGTCCTGCTGGGTCACAGCTTTGTATCTTACCTGCTTCGTGAGGCACTGAATTTTCGTATGTGTAACTGTAGCCTGGCTGTTGTATTGTATATTCTGGTCGCTTTTTTAGGAATAGTTGTATTTGTTATATTTTCACAAATATATATGGTTTTGGGAGGAGATTTCCGCCTCCCTGCTCATGCCACCATCTTCCCAGAATTCTGTACTGTATTTTTTATTCTATTCTATTTGGTGCTTTACACCAAATCAGGTAGCTCAAGTTGAATTCATTCAGGATTCTATGATACCACTCCTTTACCTATTATATCTCCTCTTAGTGTCATTTTTTCTTGGTTGTTCCTAACAGTCAATTAATGTATTTTTTCCTCACATTTTATTGAATTTTTCTTGTGGAAAATTTCAAACATACCAAAAGAGAAAATAGTATATTGATTTCCCATTTCACCTAACAATTATCAATTTAACCTCTTCCTCTCAACTCAGATTGCTTTCAAGCAAATTCTAGACATCATTTCATCCATAAACATCTGTTTATTTCTAAAGGATGAAGACTTTTTAAACATTCCAAAACATTATCATACATAAAGATAATTTCTTAATAGCATCAAATATCTAGTCTGTTCAGGTTTTCCCAATTGTCATGTATAGTTAGCTAATAGTTTTTATTTTTGAGTCAACTTAATGTGGGATCATGCATTGTAATTGATTGATATGGCTTGTAAGTATGGGTTTCTCCCCTCTTTATTCCCTTGGAATTTATTGTTGAAGAAACTGTCTTCCTGTAGACTTTCTAAAAGTCTAGAAGTAAAAGTGCTCAATAGAAATATAATACAGACCACATATATAGTTGAACATTTTTTGTAGCCACATTATGAAAAAAGAAATAGGTGAAGTTAATTTTTAATAATTAGTTTATTTAACTAATATATCCAGATATTTCAACATGTAATTGATATAAAATTATTAATGAGATATTATACATTTTTTGTACCAAATATTAAAAACTCAATGTCTATTTTCTACTTAGCAGCAATCTCAATTTGTCCTAGCCACATATCAAGTGCTAATAGCTACATGTGATAATGGGTACATGAGGTTGGGCAGGGCAGGTCTAGATTTTGCAGGTTGGCTGTTTGTAGTGTCATTTAACCTGTTTTTTCCTTGTAAATCAATAATGTTTAGATTTCCCTTTCATTTTTAAACAGAAAAATCTATGAATGTCAACATTAAAACTGAACACATTTGTTAAATTCACCTTGAGAGAATTTTTTGCACATGAGATTGTGAGTCCCCTTAAGAATTAAACACTTTTTGTTTGTATTTTAGTGCCAGTCCAGATGAATATAATACAATTGTCCAGAAGCCAAGACAAATTCTGTGTCAGTTCATTGACCGAATACTTACAGATGTAAATGTTGGTAAGACACCTTTATTATGTAAACTTCATAAATTATTTTCTTTTCCATATATACAACATTATACTAGCATTTTTCTCCAGGTAGTTTTAAATGTGGTTAGTGTTTATGATAGTTACTATTTTCAAGCAGGTTATTTATAGAATTACTTGTAATATAATGTGATTTAGGCTTTTAAAGTAATTCTGTTATCTAGATTTCTGCTGCTTGCTATGAGTTCCTTGATGTAGGATACTATTATAGCTACAAAATATTTGTTCAGTCTTAGTGATGTGGACCCTATTTTAGCTAGGTCTTATGCCAGTGGTAAAAAACAGCAAATGCCATAAAAAAAAAGTCTTTAAATAAGAGTTGGTGACTTTGTGGGAGATAGTGAGATTCTGTGATTACTGAATCAGCTCTTTTCCTTTTGTGGTGATTTAAAGACAGATACTACCAATTTGGCAAGTTGGTCACTTTTGTCACATCTGCTAAAATTACATGAAAGGCATAGAGTGGCATTTGGCTCATGGTTTATAAATTTAATTTCAAATTTGGCACAGATTTAGTATCTTGGAATAGTCATGTAGCCTCATTTTCAATCAGTAAAATTATGAGTTGCTGAAAAATAACAAAGGACTAATGAGTACTTGCAAGATTGTTTTCATGTTAGACCCTCTGTTTAGACCACCTGCCCTTCCATGCTCTTCTTGACCAACTCTTCATCATCTAGGAATCAAGTCCTTCACAACATCTTCCCAGACATTTGTTTCCTGTACTGTGGCTTAGGGTGGTTAACATACTGTATTATAGTTATTAGTTTATTTGTCTGACTCCCTCACCTGATTGTGAGTTTTTTTTTTAATGCTCAGATTTTAGTACAATGCTAGGAATATTATAGGCCTATAGTACATGTCAGTATATAGATATATGATAGATGAATACACATGTTACTAAACATTTAAAATCAGAATGATAGGATTGTAGTGTTCAGACACATCAGTTTATCCTGAGCACTGTGCTGGATATAATTCTGGTCACCAAAGCCTAGTTTCTTAACAAAAATGAATGCTGTTTAGTTTGTCATGCCTTTTCTTTTTTTAAACAAGACTATGTGTTATTTACTTACAGCACATTTAAAGTAAATCAGCAAAACTAAACACTATGTAAGGATACATTAGGTAAATATAAGCAGAATAAAAGGTCTGATGATATAATTATCAAGTTAAAATCCAAGACTGAAAGTATTCAGCAGGTACAAAAGAGACATGTAAAAATAAGGTATATGTTACATGAAGGTATAATATGTATAAACCTGTATACGAACATCAATAAGAGCAGCAAAAATTAGTAGAAAGGCAACAAAACCTTAAAATCATAATTCATAGTGGAGATTACACCTCTTTAAGAATATGATGGATCAAATTAATAAAAATAGAGGTAAAAAAGATATGAAAAATTATAATTAATTAGCTACATTTAATAGACATAAAAATAACTTGGTATCTTATAAACAGACTATATAACCTATACCCCTGTGTCCTTGCAACATTTCAAAACACTGAATTGTCTAAGAGTTCCTCAGATAAATGATTGATACATTTTTTTCAAGTAGGGCTTTTGACATCACATTTTCTGATAAGATCCAATAAAAACAGAAATAAAATATTACCAAAATATCTGAACCAGTTGGAAATTAAGAAACATGTTCCTAAATAAATCAGGATTCAATGATTCTTCGTTTTATCAAATCTACCAGTCCATAGAGAAAGCCAGAAATTTCCCATTTTATAAAAGAATAACCTTAATACCAAAACTGAAATGTATTGCTCAAAAAAGCAGATAACTAGAGATAATCTTTCATGAATGTGGATGAAAACTTCTTCTAAATAAATATCAGCATATCAAATACAGTTATGTCTCAAGAAAAAAATAGTCCATTACCATGAAGATAATTCTAGAAATTCTAGTATGGTTTAATATTTGTAAGTCAATCAGCATAATTCATTATACCAATACTTTAAAAAGTTACATAATGCTATTATTTTAGGAGTATATGATACAATTCAGTAGCCATTAAATTAATATAAAAATGCAAAATAGCAACAGAAGGAAATACTTAAGATTTGCAAAACCATTTTCCAAAAATTGGCAGAAAACTTGCTAAGAGGTAAAATGTTTAAATCATTTCCATTAAAACTGGCAACAAGATAGGGATGCTCTCTATCACATCTGTTTCTCAATAATCTTTTGACGACTGTATCTTAGCATTGTCCTACAACTTTCTGCAATGGTGAAAATGTTTTTTTTATTGAAGTATCACTGCTATACAACCTTATATTGGTTTCAGATATACAACACAGTGGTTCAACAGTTACCCATATTAAAAAGTACCCTCAACTAGTGCAGTTACTATGTGTCAACATAGGAAGATGTTACAGAATATGCTGTACTGCTATCCCTGTGGATTTTTCCTGAGTTTTTCAAAATGAATTTCTTACTGTTTTAGTTGCTCTAGAACTTGTAAAGAAAACTGACTCTCAGCCAACCTCTGTGATGTTGCTTGATTTCATCCAGCATATCATGAAATCCTCCCCACTTATGTTTGTAAATGTGAATGGAAGCCATGGGCAAAATGAGGCCAAAGGTAGTTGTATTGGTAAGTTCTGCTGTTTGTGCATTTATTGACAGTCTGGTTTATGCAGTCTACCTTCTTCTTTTCTGACATACAACAAAGACATTATCACACATACTTTGGTCAAAATTTGCTATAAATTGAGAGAGCAAAGTGGCAATGGTTAGTTTTATTTCATGCATCCTTATTGTTTTATTTTGTTATGAAGTAGGTACCCAGAATGGGTACCTTCAAATTTGTTTATTTGCCATTGAACACTTCAGTGGTTTTCTTTTTTCTGTTTTTCGTAATCTCTTCCAGATCAGGCATTAGCAAACTGGCCCATAGGCTGCCTGCCTGTTTTTATAAACAGCTTTATTGAAACAGCCATGCTTATTCATTTACTTAATGTCCGTGTCTACTACAAAGGCACCATTGAGTAACTGACATGGAGACCATATGGCCCTCAAGCCTTAAATATTTCCTGTCTGGCCCTTTAAGAACAAGTTTGCTGACTCCTGTTTTAGATGTTGAAACTTTTTTCTATACTTTATCCTTATTGTTCCCACTACTTCTGTCCCTTTATGGGCCTCCTAATAAAGTGATGTAAAGCAAACATCTTTTTTTTCTGTACAGTACATAGAGTATTTAAAAATTTTTTGCTTTAATTTCAAGACTCAACTTTGATAGCATGTTCTCTAAAAAGTCTTTTCTGTTCACTACCCCTGCCCGCCTGCCTTAGGACTGGCTTAGTTGTTCCTTCTTTATGGAACAGAATGTTAGTACAGAATGTTCTGCATTTCTTCTATCATAGTGGTTATTAAACCTATTATAAATACCTGTTTGTATTCTTTACTACACTGATTTTTAAAGAATAGGTCATGACCCTTTCGTGGGGTTATGAAGATGAAATACAGTGCAAAAGAAAATAGTACATTTGTATGTAGTAAGAATAAATACTGTTTTGTGAAACTTTTGTTTTATGTATTTAAATAAAGTAAATATGTATATGTGTACTGGGTCATGATATAAAATGTATCTTTTAGTTGCAGTCAGAAAGTTTGAGAAACTATAGGATTCATGAGGACAGGATTATGACTGATTTGTTCTTGTGTTCCTTGTGGCCACTTAATAAATATTTGTTGAAGGGTGATAAGAACTACCATTTATCGAACTTCAGACACTAAGCTGAGAATTTCATATATATTATCTTACTTGGTCCTCATGGCAACCCAGAAAATAGATGTATTACTCCTCTTTCATAGATGAATTACAGAGATTCAGAGAAATAAAAATTTCACACAACTATTAAATGAACAGATAACACCTTGTCTGACTCCAAAATTGGTATTCAAAATTACTTTATGTTTCCATTGTGTAGGGAGGGTTTTAGACTATTTTGCCAATGAAGTTTATATTTAAAAATAAATCATCGAGCACTTAGCAAATTAGTTAGCACTTACAATATATTTAATATCTCTTTTTTGATTATTTCCAAGAATTCAGTAACTGGATCATAACAAGACTTCTACAAATTGCAGCAACTCCATCCTGCCATATGTTACACAAGAAAATCTGTGAAGTCATCTGTTCATTATTATTTCTTTTTAAAAGCAAGAGTCCTGCTATTTTTGGAGTACTGACAAAGGAATTACTACATCTTTTTGAAGACTTAATTTGCCTCCACAGAAGAAATGCAGTGGGACAGTTTGTGGAATGGCCAGTTACAGTAAGCAGATTTTTAAGTCAATTAGATGAACATGTGGGATATTTACAGCCAGCTCCTCTGCAGTTGATGAACATGCAGAATGTGGAATTTATTGAAGTCACCTTGTTAACAGTTCTTACCCGCATCATTGCAATTGTGTTTTTTAGAAGGCAGGAACTCTTACTTTGGCAGATAGGTTGTGTTCTGCTGGAGCGTGGTAGTCCGAAAGTTAAATCCTTAGCAATTAGCCTTGTAACTGAACTTCTTGAGCTTGGAGGATTACCTGCACAACCAGCCAGCACTTTTTTCAGCTCACTTTTGGAATTATTAAAACATCTTGTGGAGATGGATGATGACCAGTTGAAACTCTATGAAGAGCCACTGTCAAAGCTGATAAAGTCACTATTCCCCTTTGAAGCAGAAGCTTATGGAAATATTGAACCTGTCTATTTAAATATGCTGCTGGAAAAACTCTGTGTCATGTTTGAAGATGGTGTGCTTTTGCAGCTAAAGTCTGATTTGTTAAAAGCAGCTTTGTGCCACTTATTGCAGTATTTCCTCAAATATGTGCCAGCTGGGTACGAATCTGCTTTACAAGTCAGGAAGGTCTACGTGAGAAATATTTATAGAGCTCTTGTGGATGTGCTCGGAGTTCAGGTAGATGCAGAGGTAAGTCATTTTTAAGGTTACTTGTTAAATATGTGTTTTGTTCATAATTTAAGTTTATACATGTATGTAAGATATAATAATGAGAGAACAATATCTTTAATAGGTACATTCAGAGTGGAATAATTTTCATAATCTACTTTGGATTTTTACTTGATTTCAGAAGGATTTGTTGACTAAGTTGGTAATGGACTGCCAGTGGAATAGAATATCTAAAGTAAAACTTGTGAAGTGTAAATGGTTATTACACTATTAATTAAAAGGGGGCCATTTAGTTATCAACTTAATTGTATAAACTTTGAGCTCTCACATAGATTTTATCTTTGACAGGTTATAATCAGTCACTTATAGGAAACCTATGACAAGGCCAAATTATGCCTGTTTCCTATTTAGGCTGTGGGACATAGGCAGTACAATAAAATAGTCAGATATACAGTAGCTTTATTTAGTTTATCTGTAAGTCTTACTGAATTTGTAGAATGAAAGAAGTTAGCAGTTCCCTTATAGAATTTTTCTTTATGGCATTTTGAAAGAGGGAAAAACTAGGTTATAGAGAGAAGGATCTGCTGTAACCCTTTGAAGACTATAGAACCATAGTTCTAGAGATAGAACTGTATGTGTACACTGTGACATATAACACAGATTAATTTAGGTCCTTGTTTTTCCTGATGAGACTCCAAAAATAGTTTACCTTACTAGAAAACTTACAATGTAATGCATTTTTGCTGTTTATGAGTGATATAAGCTTACTGTCTAACAGATAGTTTTTGAAATTATTTTTTCTTTCTCAGTATTTATTGGGCCCACTTTATTCAGCCTTAAAAATGGAAAATATGGAAATCATCGAGGAGGCTCAGTGTCAAATTCAACAGGAAAACCGGAGCAGTAACAGTCACGGATTATCACCCAAAAGGCGTCGACTCAGCTCATCTCTAAACTCTTCCAAAAGAGCATCAAAAGAGACTGAGGAGTATGACCTTCATTCACTTTATTTTTAGTCATTTAATAAAACGTTATTGCCTTAAAAAAATTCACCTTTAGTTCAGTGCTTTGACTTAAATACACGAAGAACATTTGTTCTTTCTAAAGGTAGTTGAAGAAATGCTTAAAATATTTTAATAGTTCTTGTAGTCTATTCTAGTATGAAAGATTTTATAGCTAAATATGGTTACTTAAAAGACTTTTTAAGTCTTTACTTGCCTGTCTGATTTAACTTTGAAATATATGGAAAAACTCTGAGACTGTACGTCTGTCAGCATTTTTTAAAAATGTTAACAAACTTTTTGTAATGTGGCCAAAGAGTACCCATATTTCAGTTAGTTCTGGAAGTCGTTTTAAATCTATCTTAGTGTAAATTTCAGTAGTTGGTATTACATGTTATCTTTTACACAGTTTTCACATTGGAACCAAATTTATATTAATATGAATATCTTTATACTTTGTAATTAATTGCAGAATTAAACATGTGGATATGAACAAAAAGGGCATATTATGGAGTGCACTGAAACAGAAAGCAGAATCCCTTCTGATTTTACTTCAATACAGTAATCAAAAGAATCCTGTTATTGAGACTTTAGAAGGAATCACTGTTATCTTACAACTGACTGCTCTATGTACTGTTCATTGTTCTCATCGGAAAATGGACTGGTAAAACAACTTGTATTTTCTGGGTGGGTTTCCTGTAATAAATTTGGATTTATTGTTTTAGGAGACCTCACATTATTCACTTAATTTATGTGACTTTGGAACACAACTTTTCAGTGAAATAGAAATGTTTTTTATTGAACACCTGCTAAATACTAGGTATTGTGTTAAGTGCTATATGTATCTTATTTCATCTTTACAATAGTTCTATGAGGTAAATGCCTATTTTACAAATTATAAATTGAGACTCAGAGATAGTGAGGCTTCTTGGCTACAAACTGATCCTAACCACTCCCGGCAAGGGGAGACTGAGGAAGGAGGCAGCCCATCCCACATTGGTAGGCAGAAGGTTTAATAAGCAAGGGAACTTACAAGGCTTGCCTGGGGTGCCACAAAATGAATAGATCTTATTTACATAGAGGCCTTAATGGGGTTCAGTCATGTATTCAGTCCAGATAGTCTTCACAACACCTTACTCTCTCAAGGCCATGTCCTTTGAACAGCTCCCACTGTGGGAATGGTAGGCTGGGGTACCTTCCAATGACAGGGGAGGAGTTCAAGAGCCTCTTATTGCCTGAGTCCAGGTCAAGGGTACCAGTGCCCTTATCCTCTTGATTACCTCTTCCAAGGCTTTTTGTTTTTTGTTTTTTTGTGTGTGTGTTTTTTTGCCTGAAGTCAAAACTAAGTTTCCTGGGCACATATGATTACAAAGTAGTAGAACACATTTTTGAAAGCTGGTGTTCATTCAGACAGACATTTAGTCAAATGGTCATTTCTTTTGATAATAAGTGGGAATTTAGAACTCATTAGAGACGTATTTTAGGTTCAGTATTCTTAGTATAGGTTAATCTATCAGAAAAAACAAAGTGCAAACCCTCTGAAGAATCGTCTTATTTTTCTACCATATTATAGTGCAACACTCTGAACTTTTTATATGATTCTGTATTTTCCCTGACTCTTCTAACTAGCCAATACAAAGCTATAAAGGAGATTTTAAAGAAACTATATTAGTTCAGATAGTGTTAAATTTGGAATTTGAGGTAACTTGAAGAACAGCTAGTTAGCTGAAGTCTACCCTTGTCCTATAATTAAGAAAGGGCTTATCAAGCCAGTTAATTACACAGGCATATCTTCCATCATTTTTAAGCCTGGTGATGCCATATTTAAATATCCTAGATTAATTTTAATTCTAAGTCCTAGGAGTGATTTAGACTGATATAAGATTAAACTTAAAATGACATTTTAATTGATTTGCATATTTACTTTGACTTGATTTTAAAGTTATAAATTAGCTTTATAGTCATAGTTTCTTTTGACTTACTACAGTATTAGCTTTGACTGTAACACAGTTCACTTTAATTCTGTGTCTTAAAAATATTAATTGCAGCCATAATTTCAAGGACTGTCAACAGAAATGTATGAAGAAAACTTCAGTCGTGGTAACTTGGATGTCTTTGGATTTTTACACGAAAGTGCTTAGGAGCTGTAGGAGCTTATTAGAATCTGTTGAAAAACCTGATCTGGAGAAAATTATTGATAAAGTGGTGAAAATATATGATGCTTTGATTTATATTCAAGGTAGGTACAAATAAGCAGTAGATCAAAATAACCTTTAAAGGTAATCAGTATAGAAATAGCCTTTCTCTTTTGCCTAATGCCTAAGGGCCTAAAAGAAATACCCAAAAGTTTTTTCTTAATTTCATTTCTGTTAAGCTTGTCAGTAACTTCTAAGTTCCAAATACGTGTGTGTAGTATTTTGATTTATTATTCTCTTTCAGTCAGTAGAAATTATTTATAATTAAAAAAATTTTTTTTGATAGGAGAATCTGGTCAATGGTATGGTCTTTCTTTTTTTTTTTTTTTTTTTTAATTAATAATTTATTTTATTTTAGTATCATTAACCTACAATTACATGGGCAATACCGTGTGGTCTTTCTTTTTAAAAATGCTTAGATGCATATTTTTATAAAGTCATACTTAATTTATTTGGGTTCACCCTCAGATCATCATCTTTATGTCAAGAACCCCTGTTTATTGAATGTTCACTGTAATTCCACTAGATGTTTAGAACATCTGTTTTTATTGAAAAAGGACCCAGGTAAATATGATTAATTAGAATTAATCACCTGTTGAATGTTTCTGTAGTAAAAACTTCATTTGGAGATCATATTCTAGAAGAATTATGTGGAATGCTGTCACTTCCATGGATTCATTCCCATTCTGATGATGACTCTTTAAAGCTGACCACATTTGCCAGTGATCTTCTAACATTAAGCCAGAGGATTTCAGATTGCTACTGTAAGTGGTCACAGAATTCTGTGAGTGGTTTAACTCATCTCTATATAGGAATTCTTATACTCTTACACTTATCATTTCTATTTTTTCAGTAATTGAAAGAGGAGATACATCTTTAATAATACAAAGAGAAGGAGCTTGCAAAAAGTAACAAATTGTAGCATTTGTATATCCCTATCCCTATTCTGCCACATTGTTCTCCAGAAATGTTCTAGTTTACATTCATGTTAGTGGAATATGAGAGTTCCCACTGTTTCCCTCACCAACACTTGGCACTCTCAGACTTTAAAATTTTTGCTATCTAACTAAAAGAAAAGGGAAAAGATGTCAAAAAGGTAACTTACCTAAAAATCTTTTTTCACTATCTGATGGATTTTCAATTTTCATTTCCCTGAATATCTATAAGATTGTACATCGACTGTTTTCAGTACACATGCTTTATTTTTGGAAAAAGAGCTCTTAATATTATATGCATTTTAAATGTTACTTTACAAGAATGAAAATGTGTGTGTATGTGTATATACACACGTGTAATGTGTATATGTGTGTATATATGCACATATATATACTAGAAATACATATATATCTATATATATTAGAAATCTTATTTAATAATTTTAACTTTTTCAGCACCAGAGGCACAGTCGCGGTGTGTGTTTCTTCTAACTCTATTTCCAAGAAGAGTATTCTTTGAATGGAGAACAGCAGTGTACAGCTGGGCGCTACAGAGCTCCCATGAAGTAATCCGGGCCAGTTGTGTTCATGGATTTTTTATCTTACTGCAGCAGCAGAATTCTTATAGCAGAGTTCCCAAGCTTCTTACGTATGTATTATATTTGCTAATTTGGTACTCTATTTGATGTGTGTAATATTTTAATTTGAATACTGATGGGGAAGATCTTACATGAAAATTTATGTTTATTGATGGATATACAGAGCAAATGTTGCTTTTAGCTTTAGAAATTAAATTTTTCCCTTCTAGGCTTTGTCATACTAAATTAATTCGTCGTACCTTTTACCCAAAATTAAGCAAGACTAGACAATAAAAGAAAGCAAGAAGTTTAGTATTTTCTTTTTCCCCCCAGAGATAAAGTCAAAGATGATTCTGAAATTGTCAAGAAAGAATATGCCTCTGTTCTTGGTCAACTTGTCTGTACACTTCATGGCATGTTTTATTTGACAAGTTCTTTAACAGAACCTTTCTCTGAACATGGACGTATTGACCTACTCTGTAAGAGCCTAAAAGTCACTTCTCAACATGAATGTTCATCTTCTCGACTAAAAGCTTCTGTTTGCAAGCCATTCCTTTTCCTACTGAAAAAAAAAATACCTAGTCCAGTGAAACTTGGTGAGTGATTTGTTAGATTTATTTAATATTTTAAAATTTATTTAAGCTCTTTTTAAAAAAATCAATGATAGAATTAGCCTGAAGCCTTAAGAAAATTCAATGCTCATGTAATGATTATGTATGTATAAATGGTATGTCTAGTATTAGAATGCTTCACAGAACTAACCAGGGAAGTAATTTTTGGATTTTTCAAATGCTCTTGTGATTTGACTGTGTAATGGGGTATACCTCATGTTTGCCAATATTGGCGAGGTTCAATATTCTATATCATCTTTAGTGAAAACAGGGACCTTATTAATGTGTCCCTGGCCACTACCTTGGACCTTCAGAATTTCAAATAGATACTTTGCTAAACTGAGGACTATAGATTATATCTACTTGGCTACGTTCCAGTAGTAATGACATATAAGTTTGTTGGGAGCATGAGATCTACACATGTACTTGGAAGATCCATTTGTTTGGGTAGAAATTGCAACTTGTTTATAACTTTTAAAAACAATATATGATAGGTGATTTCTAAGATGCCATAAATCTTGTAAGATTAACAGTAAGGCTAAGATTGCCCTACTTCTCAGTTCTATGGATTAGTGAAATACGCTTTTAAGTCTATCCTGATAATATACAATGATCTACAAAATTTAAGTGACTAGTCATTTTAAACTTAAAAATTTCCATAATTTATTTTAGATTTAAATTATTTATAACTTTTTTTAAGTATAAAGTAAATTTAAATTTATAAATATTCATTTTATCCTCCACAATTCTGTGTGCTCTACAAATTTAAATAATGCATATTGACCTTATAAGGCCCCTTAGAATTCTTGCTACCATATTATTTATTGACAGTATTTTTATTACAGTAAAATTTCTATATATAATGTGTTAAATTAGGTATTATATGCTAATTGCTCTTGCCCTTTAGCTTTCATAGATAATCTATATCATCTTTGTAAGCATCTTGATTTTAGAGAAGATGAAACAGATGTAAAAACAGTTCTTGGAACTTTCTTAAATTTAATGGAAGATCCAGACAAGGATGTTAGAGTGGCTTTTAGTGGAAATATCAAGCATATCTTGGAATCCTTGGACTCTGAAGATGGATTTATAAAAGAGGTTGATAATTTTTATTTTAAGTATTTGTGTTTTCATAAACTTGGACCTAAAAATTTCTTTAACTAGTTTATTTTATTCTAGCTTTTTGTCTTAAGAATGAAGGAAGCATATACACATGCTCAAATCTCAAGAAATAATGAGTTGAAAGATACCTTGATTCTTACAACAGGAGATATTGGAAGGTATATTTAGCAGTATTTATATACTATTTTATTATTTATTTATTTTGGTCATACTTCTTTTTCATTTGCCTAGTGTTAGAAGTGGTGATATAAGAGATATATAGATAAATATGACATCAGTATGTATTTATTTGTGGGTTTCCATTATTTCTGAGACATTGATAACTTTTTTTAAAATTTTAGGGCAGCAAAAGGAGATTTGGTACCTTTTGCACTCTTGCACTTGCTGCATTGTTTATTATCCAAGTCAGCATCTGTTTCTGGAGCAGCATACACAGAAATCAGAGCTCTGGTGGCAGCTAAAAGTGTTAAACTACAAAACTTTTTCAGCCAGTATAAGAAACCCATCTGTCAGGTGAGAATCAGCATCAGCCTTGGCTAAGGAAACAGCTGGACTTTGTGAAAAGTTTTTAAAGGAATGTATATGTGTGTGTGCATTAAACAATACCTGTTTTCTAAATGATGTATTCAGTTTAAGAGAACCTAAATCAATCCAGTTTTTTTTTCCTATTTCCTCCACCCACCCCAGCTCCTTCCCCATGGTAACCACCAGTCACTTCTCAGTGTCTATAAGTCTATTGCTATTTTGTTCATTTTGTTTTGTTTTTAGATTCCACAAATAAGTGAAATCTTTTGGTATTTTTCTTCTCTGCTTGGCTGTTTCACTTAGCATAATGCCCTCTAGGTTCATTCATGTTGTTGCAAATGTCAGGACTTCTTTCTTTTTTTGGCTGAATATTATTCCATTTTATATATGTACCAATCTTCTTTATCCATTTATCTATTGTTGGACACTTAGGTTGTTTCCATATCTTGGCTGTTGTATATAATGCAGCAATAAACATAAAGATGCATATGCCTTTTCAAAAAACAGAGATTTTGTTTTCTTTGGGTAAATTCCTAGAAGTGGAATTACTAGGTGGTATGGTATTTCCATTTTTAGTTTTTTGAGGAACCTCCATATGCCAGTGGCTGCACCAATTTACATTCCCACCAACAGTATAGAACGGTTCCCTTTTTTCCACATCCTTGCCAAAACTTGTTATTTTTTGTCTTTTGGATAGTGTGCATTTTGATTGGTATGAGGTGATACCTCATTGTGGTTTTGATTTCCATTTCTCTGATGATTAGTGGTGTAGGGCAGCTTTTCATATGCCTGTTGGCTATTTGTATGTCTTTTTGCAAAAATGTATATTCGGGTCATCTGTCCATTTTTTAACTGAGTTATTTGGGTTTTTTTTGGTGTTGAGTCATGTGAGTTCTTTATATATTGCAGTTGTTAGTCCCTTATCGGATATATCATGTATAGATGTGTTCTCCCATATCGTAGGTTGCCTTTGCCAGTTTTATATTTTAGCATCTTGGTCTGATGATATAGATACAATAGAAGAGTGGAAAGTTATCTTATAATAATATGTTGAATTATTGTGTTCTATTGTTAATCTGTTAACAGATGCCTTTCTTTTAGGGAAAAACTATATGCCTTTATATTATGGATAAGGCATTTTGTTTTGAAAAAGGCTGATTGAATTCATGGCTGAAAAGTTAGGTTATATTAAAATATTGGCTTTGCCTTGTGTCAGTACTGTAATCCTTAGCAGGATATTTAGGCTTCTTAACTAAGCCTGGTTACTTCATCTGTTAAAGGGAGGTTATGACATAATCTACCTCATTAAGGTTGATTTAAAAATTAAATGAACTAATTTAGGTAATACATTTAGAATACTGTCCCTTTATGTTAGCTTAAAAAGTATTAGTTTTCTTCCTTGTGTGAAAATTAACAAATCACTTTGCTCTAGTTTTTGGTAGAATCCCTTCATTCCAGTCAGATGACAGCACTTCCTAGCACGCCGTGCCAGAATGCTGAGACCCGAAAACAAGATGTGGCTCACCAGAGAGAGATGGCCTTAAATACCTTGTCTGAAATTGCCAATGTTTTTGACTTTCCTGATCTTAACCGTTTCCTGACCGTAAGTTGCGGCATAGTTGATTTAATTCAGGGTTTTCAATTCAATAATTTGTGTTTATTCCATTCTAGAGTTTCTAAAAATCTGGCAATGCTCTGAGGAGCATATAGACTCTATATTTTCAAATTATGTTTTCTTTTAACTTTTATATGATAATGTTACTTATGTTATAAAACTAAAGTTCATGTAGATTTGAGTCATTGCTGTATGTGATTAGATATCCTGAAGGTTAATACCAATTGGTTAATGGTGATTAATTCAGTTGGCTGAGCCCTTACATCTTCAGTGCCCTGATGAGTTCCATTGGTAATGCAGAGTCTAATATGGTCATTTCTACCCTGAAACAGTTGGAGTAGTAGTGGTATAGATGATCTTGTGTGAATTCGGATGACAGAATTTGTAGTGTGGAATGGTTTGGGAAGCCTTTGAAAAGTCATTAGGGCTGAGGTTAACAAGATGGGTAGAGTAGATTATCTTACAATTTCCCAAAGCCAGTTTGTCATTACTCTTAGTTAATGAAGTATAATAGTAATTCTACGGTATTATTATATTTTAACAAACTTAATAAATTGGAAGGAAATATGATAGTATGCAGAAGGAATCACAATGATATTCTTCCTTTTTCATTCAGTAAGTCCACTCTGGGAAGCAAAAAGTACAGATGTTCATTGTGACATTTCCAAGTAGCAAAACTAAACAACCCTGAGAGGAAACTAAGTCTAAGTGTCTAATATTTAGGTCATAGAATATATTGTAACCATGAACATAATTATGAATACTTTGTAGAAACTACCTTATAATGTTTTTTTTTTTTAACAATTTATTTTATTTTAGTATCATTAACCTACAATTACATGGGCAATATTGTGATGATTAAACTACCCGCTTCATCAGGTCCCCCCCACCGACCCTATTACAGTCACTGTCCATCAGTGTAGTGAGATGAGAATCACTACTTGTCTTCTCTGAGCTGTACAGTCCCCCCCGAGCCCCCCC
>JAQQAC010020790.1:25800344-25818641 GCA_029783875.1 Phataginus tricuspis | reverse complement strand
ATGTGGAGAAATTGGACCCCCCACACACTGCTAGCAGGAACAAAAAATGGAAAACAGTTCGACAGTTACTCAAAAAATTAAACATGGAATTACCTTATAACCCAACAATTCCACTCCCAGGTACATACCCAAGAGAAATGAAAACATATGTCTGCACAAAGACTTATACACAGAAGTTTATAGCAGCATTAATCATAATGACCAAAAGGTGAAAACAACTCAAATGTCCATCAACTGATGAATGGATAATTAAAATGTGGTCTATCCATACAATGCAATATTATTTGGCAATAAATATGAATGAAGCACTGGTACAGGTTACAACATGTATGAACCTTAAAAACATTGCGTTGTGAAAGGAGCTAGACACAAAAGGCGATATATTATATAATTCCATTAATATGAAATGTCCAGAATAGAGAAATCCAGAGAGAGTATGAGTGTGGGGGAAGGGGAGTGACTACTCATGGGTACAGGGCTTCTTTTTTGGGGTGATGAAAATGTTCTAAAATTTATCATGCTGATGGTTGCACAACTCTGAATACCCAAAAAAAGAATTACACACTTTAAATAGGCACATTGTATGGTATGTGAATTATATCACAATAAAGTTTTACCCCTGAAGAAGTAGTTACGGAGTCACCATCTCACCATGCTTCAGGGTGTGGCAGCAGAAGACCACTGGGAATAGTATTCCAGCTCTTACATGTACTTGCCCTGTCACAGGTACAGGCTGATCCCAATTCAAGGAGGTGGGTGCAATCCTCCCACAGGCTCAGAGAGGGCTGGAGAACCGCACCAGCCATATATAGCAAGGAGGGAAGTGGGTCTGAAGTGTTAACTGCTCAGAGTCCCTGTCCACAGGAAGCCATGTCCACAAGGGTTGTAGAGCAGTTTTAGGGTCACAGCAAAATTGAGCAGAAGGTAGAGAGAGTTCCTATATGCTCCTGTCCCCACAGCCTCCCCCTTTATGAATGCCCCCCACCAGAGAGGAACATTTGTTAAATAACTGATGACCTGACACTGACACATTGTTATCACCCAAAGTCCATAGTTTATACCAGGGTTCACTCTTGGTGCTGTACATTCTGTGGGTTTGTACAAATGTATAATAATATGTATCCACCATTATAGCATCATACAGAGTAGTTTCATGGCCCTAAAAATCCTCTGTGTCTGGCCTATTCATTCCCCACACTCCCTCAGTCCTTGGGAACCACAGTGAGATGCTTTAATGAGCAGCAATAAAGTCCTCCTTGGCTTAGAAGGTCCTGGGCCTAGTGGACATAAAAAAATGAAGCCCATCACACAGCTAACCTAGTCTCTGCATGGGTTACTTCTGGCCTGTGGGACGTGGTTGCGAAGGAGGGCAGAGGTGAGGAAGAGAATTTCCTTTTAACTTTATACATATGATTGACATTTGAAACAAATTTACAATGAGCATGCATTACATCACATTTCAAATTTAAAACGACAAAACCCATCTTCCTTTACCACAGCTTAACAAACTTAACAAAACTTAACTGGGTGAAAAAATTCAAGATGATTTCATTTTCTTATCTGTACTTTTCTTTCTTGCTTGTTTCAACAAGGAACATGTATTACTTTTGCAAAAGTTGTTTTTGAATGTCACTTAAAAAACAAACAAACAAAAAAAAAAACAAACCCCACTCCAAAACAAAATACAGTCCAGTGGCTTTGGTTTTGTGGCCTCCCCACTCTTGCCTGGCTAAGGCTGTCTTTGCATCGCTGCTACCCCAGCCAGCATCACCGTCAAAGGCATAAATCACTAGAGAAGCAAGGTCAGCATGACAGGTCAGCAGAGAGAGGCTGGAGGGCAGAGGCTCCACTGGAGCAGGTGAGCTCACGGCCTTGCTTCTACTGGATTTTTGTTCTGTAGGAGAACCACCTCTGGCATGAGATTTCTGAGCAGCTCTGAAAACAGCTTTCCTACTCCTGGAAGACCTGCTTTTTGCCTCATCAGGCCTAGCAGGTGCAGGATTAATGTTCACTTGAGTTAATAATTAATGTTCACTTACATGGAAGAGAGTTGGGATGGAAGAGGGTTGCCATTAGCAAATGGTCCAAGTTCTTAAGAATGCTTTGAGTCATTTTGGGGGATTACCCAAAGAGGTCTCTGCTTCCTTCTTGTGGCTACAGGGGTTGATGTTCCAGAAGAGCAGCCCACAGACTGGCACTGTCCAGAGAAAATTCCTGCGACCTCTCATGTTAGGCAGCTCCAGCCAGGAGCATTTGCCTCTTTGTCTAAATCCACATAGTAAGATGCAGTGGCCTTAACGCAGGATGCAAAGTCATTTGTTCAAGGAATAGTCTTGCTGTCAGTACTGTTCTAGGTCCTGGGGATATCGCACTAGGTGAACAAGACACCTTCACCTGTCCTCTCTTTGACTTGACGTTTTGGCAGGGCCCAGTATGATCCTGGGGGAGACTCATGAATACCTGTTGAGGCAGTGAGCTGGGGAGGTGTTTTTGGAATAACACCACCAAGTGATCAGTGCCCTTGTAAGAACTCCCGTGGGGAGCACACTGAGGTACTGCGAGGGAGTAAAGAGATCGGGTCCCTAGAGTCACTACCATTACCCCTCTGACTAAGTGCCAGGGATCCGTTTAAGTGCATGACACACATCACCACATTTAATCTTTGTCTGCTTCATTCTCCGATGTAGACAAGAGCCCAGAACACTGCCTGGCATGTAGCAGTTGTTTGAGAAGTATTTGCAGAATGAATTAATTTAATTCTCATACCAAATCCTATGAGGTGGGTACAGTTAATACCTTATTACAGGGATGAGCAACTTAGGCCCCAGGAGAAGTATCTTTTCTAAATTACACAGTTGTCCAAAGATCCCATCTGGGGAGGTCTCCCTGCTGCTGGTGAGACCTCAAACGGGAGAGGGCTTTTGACTTTTCCAGCTTCTAGAGGCTGCCTGCAGTCCTTGGCTTCTGGTTGCATCACTGGACTACTGTTTCTGTCTTCATCTCAGGACTTCCTTTTTTAAAACTGTATTTCAAAATGAAGTCTGATCATTTCTCTTCATTGCCCATAGCCCATGGAAGACCCATCAGGAGAGAACAAGATTAGAATCCTTTTCCTGTGCCTTTAGAAAATACCATTAGTAAATTTTGTTACCTGCTCTAGAGCTCCTGATTTACTAATAATGTGTTAAAATCAGTATACCTATTTCCAGGATGTTAATATGGAGAAAACCCACCCCCTTTTTTTAAATGTATCTTTGGATTAGAATGAAACAGAAATTGAACTGGGGAGCCTGTTGAGACAAGATTTTCAAGGATTACATAATGAATTACTGCTCCGTATTGGAGAACACTATCAACAGGTTTTCAATGGTTTGTCGATACTTGCTTCATTTGCATCTAGTGATGATCCGTATCAGGGCCCAAGAGATGTCATATCACCTGAACTAATGGTAAGGAATATATTGTATGATTTTTTTCTCCTTTTTATGACTTAATTATGAAATGGACAAACAGGTGTTTAATGCTTTTTCCAAATGCTAGAGATTTGTTTAAATTTTAGATTGAAATTTTTGTTTTGAAAAAGTTGATGATTTAAATTGTATAGCTACAGCAAGGCATTAATATCATAAAGCAGTGTTGAAAAATATTTTTTCCTTTTAATTGCCCTTGTTCCTTCAAGAGAGTCAAAGGACTATTAACAAAATATCTTGAGAGAGTTCTATCTCTGTTTTCTCATTTCCCAATCATTATTTAGTTCATTCTAGTCTGAATCTGTTTTCACTATTCTACTGAAATTTTTCTTGTAAAAACCAAAATCAATCTTCTGTCAATCCAGTGGTCACTTCTCTTATCCTGTCTTATTCAACCTTTCAGTAACATTCAGTACCACTGGCCATCCCTTCCATATGTGGATATAATACCACATTTTCCTGATTTTCTTTTGGCTTCATTGTCTGCTCATTTTTATTCTTTATTGGCTCTTTCCCTCTACTTTACCTAAAGGACAGAATTGATTCAGGACTATGTAAGGTCTTTTTCTCTACTGAAATTCTCTCCTTAAATGAGAGAGCATCTGGTCTCTACTGGTCCTTTGCTTTAATTTTATATTATTTGGGTGATTTCATTTCAGTCTAGACCTGTCCTGAGCTTTGGACTTGCGGGTTTATGCAAATTGGGTGCTAGCAGGAAACAGATGGCACACACAAAAATGTTTAACTGAAAATAATTTAATGAAGGGGCTGTTTTCATTGTTCTGACTTGTTAAGAGAACCAGCAGGGAATGTTAAGGAACCAGGAATAACAGAACATGATGTTCTACTTAGTTCTAGGCAAGAAAAAGAAATGATGTTACCAGAACCTGGTTGAATGCTAGAACCATGGTGCAGGGGAGAGGGCTGTCTTTGTACAGAGATGTAGTCACTGCCAGAAACATCTCAAAACGAGAGAACAGGAAATACTAATGCCACACTCTCTCCTCCTGACTGCTGTTTTCCCCATTGGTGCTTCTTTACTGAATTCAGTGGGAAGTCAGAGGGAAAGGAATCTTGAGTGAGAAAATCTGGTTAGCATCCCAGGCACAGAACAGGGCAGAAAAGGGCAGAGCATGGATGTGAGGGTGAGAGAGAATGGCAAATAGAGACTGTCTGACTTCCTCTTTGTCATTTCTACTTGCCTGTATTTCAAGAATCTCAACATAGCATGTATATTAGAAATCTTTTTTTCCCTGCCCTAACTTGTTTCTCTCTTAGTCTTCCCTGTCTCAGGAAATGGTATTACTATCTACCTAGTTAATCAAAACCTGGGAAACATTGATGAGCCCATTTCCTTCATCCTTTACAATTAAGTATCAGCAAGTCCTATCAAAATATGTCTTCTATCTCTGCTGCTACCATTGTGGCATTATCGCCACTCATACAGATGATATCATCTTTCTCTAGGACAAACTGTAAAAACCTTCCAACTATTTTCTCTTTTCACTCTTCCCTTCCTACATCTTTACTTAGTTATTTACACAGCATTCAAAGTGTTCTTCATACAACTTAAACTTCTATCAGTCCCCTGCTAAAATTACTTCTATGGTTTTCATTGTTCTTAAGACTACATGATCTTAAGACTATCTTTCCATCCTTATATTGTGCAACTCTTTTCTTCCTTTCCTTCCTGTGTTTCAGCATTGTTTCATTGTGTTTCTTAAACATGGATGTCAATCTTTTTCCTGCTTCAGAGTTTTTGCACTCGACAGTCAATCTACTTGGAATAACCTCCTGGAACTTTCTCATTCTTTAAATCTCAGAGTTTCCTTATCACCCTATCTAAACTCCCTCATCCCAGCTTTTCTTTTCCATGTGATCATGTTTATTTCCTTATAGCACTTAATCACAACCTTATTTACATATTTATTATTTAACATCTTCCACTCATATTAGTCTCTTATGTAACCTTACAAGAAGAAAATGACTTTGCTTATCTCATATACCTGTACCTGGCACAGTATTCTAGGCATATGTAATAAATATCTGGTGAGTGGCAGATAAATGATCTATTTGTCTAAGGGCAAGAGCTTTAAAATTAGAATATCAACATAGACTACTTGAGTGTCATCTATATCAGCTTATCATTGAAAAAGCATGGAATGCAACCATGCAATTAGTGAATTTTGATTTATTAAACCTACATTGAGTCTCAATTCAAATCAGAAGTTTGCAAATTAAATGTAATTTTAGGCTTGGAAAACATGATTATTTGTGCTTGGAAAAGTTTATCCCAACATCTAATCTGGAGAGACATGTCAGACATTTAACTTCCTCTCTATTATGTGCTAGTACACACCCTCCTACCTTTCTCTGCCCCTTGCCAATATAGGTGAACTGGAGATACTTAAATCAGTGCCTCACCATCCAGCAAGCAAACTTTTCTTCTAGAGTTGGAAAATACTTCCACTGCTACTCCTCCCCAGCTCTTGCTCTTTTTACTGCCTGTCTATAAAGATTTTTAGAGAGAGGAATATTCTTCTTTGCAGAATATTCACATTCCCAGTTTGTAAATAATATCAAATTTTAAACTTTACTATATTCTAAGAGCTTAAAGCATGTTATTTAACCTCTACAACAATTCTGTGCAATAAGTACTTTCGTTGTTCCCATTTTACAGAATCAGAGGAATTAAGTAATTTGTCCAGCATCATACACTACCTAGGAATCATACACAGTGTATGTGTTAATGTCAGAATTGGGATTCAAACCTGACTTACAGCTAATACCATGCCCTCTGTGACCCTCTGTCAGGAAAGAATGGACTGTATTCATTTCAGGAGACACAGGGCCTTGTACCCATTTACCTCTATTACCTTAAGGGATATTGACCACCCCTATGTCAGACCATTGTTCCAGCAGGGCACTTTCTCCTTAGTCCTTTTTTCCCACCTCAGCTATAAATGCTCAAGGTAAGGACAGTCACTTGCCTATTATTATTATTCTCCTCAAGATCCTCTCCACTCCTGATCCTGATGTGAGTCAGATCCTCAGGATTCCCCTCCTCAGGACTCAAAAGCTCATGGGGTTATTATAGAGCACCATTTAATTATGTTTCATCATGGTGATTATAAATCAGTTTCACTATCTTTTTAAATACTGGATGTGCAAATACATGCTTTTAGAGACTTAATTCGTCAAGTGTTTATTTCCAATATTCTAATACAGTCAGGTAAAGTAGAAATGTCAGTTAAATAGTTAAATTGTTTGTTTATGCAATTTGATCTGTATAAAACTTGTATAATATCTGTTTTGCTTTTTCTTAGGCTGATTATTTACAACCCAAATTGTTGGGCATCTTGGCCTTTTTTAACATGCAGTTACTGAGCTCCAGTGTTGGCATTGAAGATAAGAAAATGGTAGGTAGTGATAATTGAGTTATAAAGTGCTCGAATAGAACTCACATAGAATATCTATCACTCCTTCTAGTTACAAAGATTCAAAGATAAAAAATAATAAAACATATTATATTCTCTATTCCTGAACAGCTTGTATAAGCTTTTAGAGAGTCTAAAAAAAAAGAATTATATCATTTACAGGTCTTTGTTGATAAGGGACAGAAAATCCAACCCAAACTGGCCTAAAGGAATTTGTTGGCTCTGTAACTAAAAGTGTAAGGATTACACAGTTTGGGGCCTAATTTTGGGTACAGTGTTCTCAAAATTAATCTCTTAGCCAAAATTATCCTGACTGGCTCTATACTTAAGTGCCAGGTGATGGCTCCAACAGCATTAGGCTCATGTCACCATGACATCTAGCTCTATGGGAAAAAAGGATACCAGTACCTGAGCTCAAACAAAAGTTGTATAGTTGAATTCATCGGTCCAAATTGGTCTGATGTGGGTTGTAGCCCCTGGTATTTACCAAAAATGTTAGGTTATAGAAAGTAAAATACTTTAATATTTGTCAGTTTCTTTAAATGCATTTGGCATAATGAAGTTACATTATGATTGCTGTTAACAGTTGCTTACTGCTGGAAATTTTTGTCCATAGGTTGGGATAGAATTTTAGATACAGATTAAATATCTCCTTTTATTGCTTTCTACCTCTGCAGTCAGTAAAACTATAGTAAAAACCTATGAATGGAAGCTTTTATTTCAGTCTGTACTCCCCTTCTCTTAATAACTTTAAGGAGCCAAGAAAGATGATAACGATACTAAATTGTACAAATTTCAACAACCAGTACTTGTTATTTTGGTAAATTTAATCCCCCAAACAACTTTATTCCATCTGCATAGAATCTTTCTTATTGTTATCCCAAGTGAGAGAATAACCTCCAATCTAAGAAAATAAGAATTTGTGTTTAAACTGTAAGGAGCTTGCATGTTTTGGCGCATAGTTAAGGTTAACTAAAGAGTTTGCCCTTTCAGTAGAATCTGGAGCTGGTGCTACAAGTCTGATTCTGTGTATTATTTTCTGGGTATGTTATCAGTTCCTTGTTTGTTTTACTAAATTCAGAGCATCTTGAATTTAGTACCATTAGGATAAAATGCATATGCTGCATAGCATTTTGGAGTGGCTATGGAGAAAATAAATAACAAAATAACATATTATGTTCTTAATAAAATTGAAAATGATTGTCCTAGAGGACCACCAGGACCAAAACAACAAATCGTTTTCAAGAGGAAAAAAAAAAATTTTGAATTGAATTTTTCAATTTTGTAATTCCAACATAAGAAGTTTGACAAAATGAACTGGCCAACATTTATTAGACATTATGTTGCCAGAGAGTAGATACTCTCTTAGATTAGGGTGGGAAGCACTTGTCCTTGGGACTCATGTGCTCCTGCTGGACTTTTTATTGGCTTTATTTTAAAGCTCTACTTACTTTATAGGCCTTGAACAGTTTGATGTCTTTGATGAAACTGATGGGACCCAAACATGTCAGTTCTGTGAGGGTGAAGATGATGACCACACTGAGAACTGGCCTTAGATTCAAGGATGATTTTCCCAAATTGTGTTGCAGGTAAATGACTACCTGAATTCAATAGATTTTTTTTGCATTTCCTAGTAGCACTAACTTAAATTCTTATCTCTTTGAGGGAAGCTGGGTTCAAACTAGATAATGAAGAGAGAAAGCCTATTTGTATTGAAAGGGAATGTGTTTATATCTTTGAAAATATTTTAGTATGAAATCTTTAACATACTAGGAGTTAGAATAGTATAATTAACCCCTGCATACCCATTTCTCAACCTTACAAGTTATCAACATTGCTAATCTTACTTAATCTATGCGCTTCCATCTTTTTGTTAGTTGGAATGTTTTAATGAGAACTCCAATGTTACACCATTGTACTTGTAAATATCTCAGATGTATCTAATGGACAAGGGCATTTGAAAAAATATAATTGTCATGAATTATTATATTTAGACTTACTAGGAATTCCTTAATATCATCTAAAACTCAGTGTATATTCAGATTTCCCCATTGTCTCGATATTTTCCCCAAATATGTTGGTTTGTTTGAATTAGAATCCAAATAAGGTACACATATTACACGTTTGGTTGGTTTTTTAAGTATTTCTTTTAAACAGATTCACCCCTTTACTTCCCTTCCCATACTTTTTTCAGGGCTTTGAGATTTTGACATGCAGGATTTTAGCATGTTTTGTTTTGTTTTTGTTTTTTTAAGAGTTGGTTTCTTTTTATTTGGGAATAACTGTAGTCAGTTTTCATTAATGTGGAAGTTGATTAATGCTAAGAATCAAAGTATAGAATAAAGCTGATACCCATATTCAACATTGTAGTTTGCTTTTTTTAGTTATAAAATTTTAATAATTTCTTTCCCTAAAACATTCATAGCAGAGGTGATCATTTCACTTGTCTGTTTTACCTCTAAATAACACCACAGTTACTGGGATTGCATGAGGTAAAGAAATAAACCCGTAAACAGCTGGAATTCTGAAAGAAAAGTTGCATATGAGCATGTCTTAGAAAGTGCTTAAAGCTCAACCTAAGACCTTTAGTTGATTGCTACCTTAATTTCAACATTGCTGTGAACAAGACTGAAGGCAGTTTAAGCTTCTTGGAGGTCCTTTTTTGTCCTTAGACTGCACCATATTGGAGATGGAGAGTCAGAATAATAGGTTCTAAAGTCATGTGAAGTAATTCTTTTCTGCATGCATGTGCCACCAACTTGATACTCAAGTTCAATTGTTTCAGTTTGTTTAAAAGTTTTAGAGGTTGCTTTTTCCCTCTATTTTATTTTATTTAAAAATCATAAAACGTTATGTTGTCCCAAATTCAAATTTGTGTAATAACAAGGTACACTTAGAAAATCTGTCTTCATTCCTGACTCCTGTTGGTATCTATTTTATTAGCTTCTGAATAATTCCCCCCATTTTTTAAAGTATAAACAAATGTACACACAGCAGTCACACATACATTTTTTTTCATGTTAATCCTGCCCCAAAAGGTAGTGTATTGTTATTCACCTTGTTTTTATGACTTAGTATATTACAGAGATAACTCTGCTTGATTACAGAGTACATATCTTTACTCCAGTTTTTACAGCTGCCTTATAATGCTATTGGTTTGTATCATAACTTGTCCAGCTAATAACTCACTGATTGAACTTTACAAATAATAAAAATAATGTCTTTTAACTTGTTTTTTTTTTCACATAGAGCTTGGGACTGCTTTGTTCATTGCCTGGATCATGCTTATCTAGGCTCCCTCCTCAGTCATGTAATAGTAGCTTTGTTACCTCTCATACACATCCAGCCTAAAGAAACTGCAGCTATATTTCACTTCCTCATAATTGAAAACAGGTATTTATTGTAATTGAAATTAATAAAGATAGCAACTTTTATTCCAGTATTTCTACGTTTCATCGTATTGGGATTGTCACATTCTTCTTTATTTAGAGTCCATCAAACAAAAACGTTTAAATCAGTACATATTGAACTGATAATATTTTAGTGACATGCTTCCATTATAATTATATTTAAAACATTTATTAGTAGGTCAGAAACTCAAAATTATTTTTCATCAGCTTGAAAGAGGCAAGGCTAACTTTACCTTTCTTCACACTTAAAAGGCAGACAGTTGAATAGCATAAGAAAGGTTAGGAAGGATGTTTATCTAATTTTTATAGCTTTCCTTAATTGAAACATTTTTTCTTTCATTGTATTAGCCTTTTAATCAGTCTCCCTTCCTTTAGGCTTTTATCACATTTCTTCATATTGTTCATAATCAAAAGCATCTCTTTATCTGTATCATTGCAGCATAAAGAGATAGTCTGTGGTTGTCCATTTCTTAACTGACAAATTCCAAATTGTTTATCTTGAAATTCAAGGCTTTCCAAAATTTGGCTACCTCTTTTTTTAAAAATCCTTTCCCAGGATTTTCCAAAAGAGACACTAGTGTGTTAGAATCTGTACTGCTATTTCAAGAACATACATTACTCCTTTCCATTTTAATTTTTCACTTGGGCTGTCTTTTAGCCTAGCATGTCTTACTATACATTCTTTTTTCTTGGTGTGAGTATAAAAAACAGGTTTATTTTTTAAATTTTTTTATTACATTCTGTGCATTTATTTTTCATTTTGCTATCTTTAATGTACAATTACATGAACAATATTATGGTTACTAGACTCCCCCCATTATCAAGTCCCATTACAGTCACTGTCCACCAGTATAGTAAGATGCTATAGAATCGCTTCTTGTCTTCTCCATGTCCCACCCACCTACATTATACATGCTAGTTGTAATGCCCCTTTTACCCTCTTATCCCTCCCTTCCCACCCATCTTCCCCAGCCCCTCTCCCTTTGGTAACTGTTAGTCCATTCTTGGGTTCTGTGAGTCTGCCTCTGTTTTGTTCTTCAGTTTTTGCTTTGTTCTTATACTCCACAGATGAGTGAAATCATTTGATATTTGTCTTTCTCTGCGTGGCTTATTTCACTGAGGATAATACCCTCTAGCTCCATCCATGTTGTTGAAAATGGTAGGATTTGTTTTCTTCTTATGGCTAAATAGTATTCCATTTTGTATATGTACCACATCTTCTTTATCTATTCATCTACTGATGGACACTTAGGTTGCTTCCATTTCTTGGCTATTGTAAACAGTGCTGCAATAAACATAGGGGTGCATATGTCTTTTTCAACCTGGGCTCCTGAATTCTTAGGGTAAATTCCTAGGAGCAGAATTCCTGGTACAAATGGTATTTCTATTTTTAGCTTTTTGAGGAACCTTCATACTACTTTCCACAATTGTTGAACTATTTTACATTCCCACCAGCAGTGTAGGAGGGTTCTCCTTTCTCCACATCCTCACCAACACTTGTTGTCTGTCTTTTGGATATTAGTCATCCTATCTGGTGTGAGGTGATATCTCATTGTGGTTTTAATTTGCATTTCTCTGATGATTAGCGATGTGGAGCATCTTTTCATGTGCCTGTTGGCCATCTGAATTTCTTCTTTGGAGAAGTGTCTGTTCAGCTCCTCTGCCCATTTTTTAATTGGCTTATTTGCTTTTTGTTTGTTGAGGTGCATGAGCTCTTTCTATAATTTGGAATGCAACCCCTTATCGGATATGGCATTTATGAATATATTCTCCCATACTGTAGGATGTCTTTTTGTTCTACTGATGGTGTCCTTTGCTGTACAGAAGCTTTTTAGTTTGATATAGTCCCACTTGTTCATTTTTGCTTTTGTTTCCCTTGTTGGGGGAGATATGTTCATGAAGAAGTTGCTCATGTTTATGTCCAAGAAATTTTTGCCTATGTTTTTTTCTAAGTGTTTTATGGTTTTGTGACTTACTTTCAGGTCTGATCCATTTTGAATTTGCTTTTGTATATGGGGTTAGACAGTAATCCAGTTTCATTCTCTTACATGTAGCTGTCCAGTTTTGCCAACACCAGCTGTTGAAGAGGCTGTCATTTCCCCATTGTGTATCCATGGCTCCTTTATCATATATTAATTGACCATATATGCTTGGGTTTATATGTGGGCTTTCTAGTCTGTTCCATTGGTCTATGGGTCTGTTCTTGTGCCAGTACCAAATTGTCTTGATTACTGTGGCTTTGTAATAGAGCTTGAAGTCAGGGAGCATAAATCCCCCTGCTTTATTCTTCCTTCTCAGAATTGCTTTGGCTATTTGTGGTCTTTTGTGATTCCATATGAATTTAAGAACTGTTTGCTCTAGTTCATTGAAGAATGCTGTTGGTATTTTGATAGGGATTGCATTGAATCCCTAGATTGCTTTAGGCAGGATGGCCATTTTGACAATATTAATTCTTCCTATGCGTGAGCACGGGATGTGTTTCCATTTATTGGTATGTTCTTTAATTTCTCTCATGACTGTCTTGTAGTTTTCAGAGTATAAGTCTTTCACTTTTGTGATTAGGTTTATTTCTAGGTATTTTATTCTTTTGATGCGATTGTGAATGGAATTCTTTTTCTGATTTCTCTTTCTGCTAGTTCATTGTTAGTGTATATGAATGCAACAGATTTCTGTGTATTAATTTTGTATCCTGCAACTTTGCTGAATTCAGATATTAGATCTGGTAGTTTTGGAGTGGATTCTTCAGGGTTTTTTATGTACAGTGTCATGTCATCTACAAACAGGGACAATTTGACTTCTTTCTTGCCAATCTGGATGCCTTTTATTTCTTTGTGTTGTCTGATTGCCGTGGCTAGGACCTCCAGAACTATGCTGAATAAAAGTGGGGAGAGTGGGCATCCTTGTGTTGTTCCTGATCTTGAAGGAAAAGCTTTCACCTTCTCACCCTCTATACCCATTTTGTTGAGAGTTTTTATCATGAATGGATGTTGAATTTTGTTGAATGCTTTTTCAGCACCTATGGAGATGGTCATGTGGTTTTTATCCTTTTTGTTGATGTAGTGGATGATGTTGATAGATTTTTGAATATTGTACCATCCTTGCATCCCTGGGATGAATCCTACTTGATCATGATGGGTGATCTTCTTGATGTATTTTTGAATTCGGTTTGCTGAAATTTTGTTGAGTATTTTTGCATCTATGTTCATCAGGGATATTGGTGTGTAATTTTCTTTTTTTGTGGTGTCTTTGCCTGGTTTTGGTATTAGAGAGATGTTGGCCTCGTAGAATGAGTTTGGGAGCATTCCCTCCACTTCTACTTTTTGGAGAACTTTAAGGAGGAATTGGTATTAGGTCTTCACTAAATGTTTGATAAAATTCAGCAGTGAAAAGAAAAGTTCAGCACTGAAACCATCTGGTCCAGGGGTTTTGTTCTTAGGTACTTTTTTGATTACCAATTCAATTTCTTTGCTGGTAATTGGTCTATTCAGATTTTCTGTTTCTTCCTGGGTCAGCCTTGGAGGGTTGTATTTATCTAGAAAGTTGTCCGTTTCTTCTAGGTTATCCAGTTGGTACCATATAATTTATCATAATATTCTCTCATAATTCTTTGTATTTCTGTGGTGTTCATAGTGCTTTTACCTTTCTTATTTCTGATTCTATTTATGTGCCTAGACACTCATTTTTTTCTTGATAAGTCTGGCTGGGGGTTTATCTATTTTGTTTATTTTCTCGAAGAACCAGCTCCTGCTTTCATTCATTCTTTCCTGAGGTAGGCCTGTATTGTCATATATTTCCCTCTTAGCACGGCCTTTGCTGCATCACACAGATTTTGTGGTGTTGAATTATTGTTATCATTTGTCTCCATATATTGCTTGATCTCTGTTTTTATTTGGTCATTGATCCATTGATTATTTAGGAGCATGTTATTAAGCCTCCATGTGTTTGTGGGCTTTTTCATTTTCTTTGAGTAATTTATTTCTAGTTTCATACCTTTGTTACCTGAGAAGCTTGTTGGTACAATTTCAGTCTTTTTGAATTTACTGCAGATCTTTTTGTGGCCTAGTATATGATCTATTCTTGAAAATGTTCCATGTGCACTTGAGAAGAATGTGTATCCTATTGCTTTTGGATGGAGTGTTCTGTATATGTCCATTAGATCCATTTGTTCTAATATGTTTTGTCTGATACAAGTACTGCAACTCCTGCTTTTTTTGCTGTTAGTTGCATGATATATCTTTCTCCATCCCTTTACTTTTGTTCTGTGTTTGTCTTTGGGTTTGAAGTGAGTCTCTTGTAGGCAGCATATAGATGGGTCTTGTTTTTTTTATCCATTCAGTGACTCTACGTCTTTTGATTGGTGCATTCAGACCATTTATATTTAGGGTGATTATCAGTAGGTATGTACTTATTGGCATTGCAGGCTTTAGATTCCTGGTTACCAAAGGTTCAAGGGTAATTCCCTTACTATCTAACAATCTAATTTAACTCACCTCGTATGCTATTACAAACATAACCTAAAGATTGTTATTTTTTCCTCCTTTTTCTTCTTCCTCCATTCTTTGTATGTTATGAATCATATTCTGTACTCTTCGTCTATCCCTTGGGTGACATCTCTTTAGCATTAGGAATACTTCCATTTATAGGAGTCCCTCAAAAATGCCCTGTAGAGGTGGTTTGTAGGAGGTAAATTCTCTCAGCTTTTGCTTATCTGAAAATTGTTTAATTCCTCCTTCAAATTTAAATGATAACCTTGCTGGGTAGCGTATTCTTGGTTCAAGGCGCCTTTGCTCCATTGCATTAAATATATCATGCCATTCCTTTCTGGCCTGTAAGGTTTCTGTTGAGAAATCTGATGATAGCCTGATGGGTTTCCCTTTGTATGTGATCTTTTTTCTCTCTTTAACTGCTTTTAAAAGTCAGTCTTTATCCTGGATCTTTGCCATTTTAATTATTGTATGTCTTGGTGTTGTCTTCTTTCGTTCCCTTGTGTTGGGAGATCTGTGCACCTCCATGGCTTTAGAGACTGTCTTGTTCCCCAGATTGGAGAAGTTTTCAGCAATTACCTCCTCAATGACACTTTCTATGTGTTTTTCTCTCTCTTCTTCTTCTGTTACACCTGTAATGTGAATATTGTTCCATTTAGATTGGTCACACAGTTCTCTCAATACTCATTCATTCTTAGAGATCCTTTTTGCTCTCATCTTTGTATTCCTCTTCTCTGAGATGTATTCCATTTATTGTCCCTACTACTACATCTAATCTGCTCTTAAATCCCTCCATTGTATGTTTCATTTCAGATATGGAATTTCTTAATGATTGAATCTCCGTCTTAAATTCATTCGTTAGTTTTTGAGTATTTTTCTGTACCTCCATAAGCATGTTTATGATTTTTATTTTGAACTCTCTATTAGGAAGATTGGTGAGTTCAGTTTCATTTTGCGCTTTTTCTGGGGTTTGTGAGATTTTGGTCTGAACCATGTTCTTTTGACGTTTCATGTTTCTTTTTGGTGCCCTCTATTGCCCAGAAGCTCGTCTGTGGAGCTGCTCACCCCTAGAGTGAGGTTGGGGGTCATTAGGGTGCGGAGCTGTTGCCTGGGTGGAGGAAAGATCTGTTTGCTGCTTCCTATCTGTGGTGCCTGTCTCCTGTATTATAGCCAGTGGCCCAAGCACGCAGGTGTAAGCCTGTGTGCTCGGGATCTCTAGCTGACGTAGGTGGGGCCTCCCTGTGGCTGGCCTGATGCCAGCGCAGTGTCTGCCGATTTGTGACCCCGTGCTGTCAGGCCAGGAGGAACGCTCGGCAGGTTGCGTATTACAGTGGGGGGCCTCTGAGCTGATCAGCCAGCCATGGGAATGCAGCACCTGAAGCTCCTCAAAGTTCCCAACCTGCTGTGCAGAGCACATTCAGACAACGTTGTCCAGATCTCCCTTCTCCCACGCAGCAAACTCCGTACAACACCCCCAACCCCCTCATCTGCCCTCTCGCTGCTAGGAAGCCTCTCAGACCACCTGCCTTTCCTCTTTCACAGAGGGCTGGATGTGGATCCCGTCCTCCACGAATGGCACTAAGTCTCTCAGGCACTCCACCTGTCCCAGCTCCCCAACCTCCAGAGCATCACAAAGAGTACGTTTCTGTTCGCAAAGCAGATCTCCAGTAGTCCCAGGATTCCACACCCTCCCCACTCCGTTTCTCTTACTCCCACTGGTAAGGTGGGGTTGGGGATGGGCTTGGGTCCCGCTGGATCAAGGTTTTCGTACTCGTCAGGTCTACTCTGTGTGTGATGTCTGTATGAAGTGTGGGTCAGCCTACTTTCCAATTGCTGTTTTAGGGTTAGTTGTATATATTTTTGTACTATTTTTGGTTTTGAGAGGCGTTCTCTCAAAAAGCCATCTTGAATCCCTCTTCCTATACATTTTTTTTAATATTTTATTTTGGTATCATTAATCTACAATTACACGTGCAATGTTATGGTGATTAAACTACCACCTTCATCAGGTCCTCCCCATCAACCCCATTACAGTCACTGTCCATCAGCGTAGTGAGATGCTATAGAATCACTACTTGTCTTCTCTGAGTTGTATAGCCCTCCCCATACCCCCCAACATTACGTCTGCTAATCGTAATGCCCCTTTTACCCTCTTATCCCTCCCTTCCCACCCATCTTCCCCAGTCCCTTTCCCTTTGGTAACTATTAGTCCATTCTTGGGTTCTGTGAATCTGCTGCTGTTTTGTTCCTTCAGTTTTTTTTTTTTCTTTGTTCTTATACTCCACATATGAGTGAAATCATTTGATACTTGTCTTTTTCGGCTTGGCTTATTTCACTGAGCATAATACCCTCTAGCTCCATCCATGTTGTTGCAAATGGTAGGATTTGTTTTCTTCTTATGGCTGAATAATATTCCATTGGGTATATGTACCACATCTTCTTAATCCATTCATCTACTGATGGACACTTAGGCTGCTCCATTTCTTGGCTATTGTAAATAGTGCTGCAATAAACGTAGCGGTGCATCTGTCTTTTTCAAACTGGGCTGCTGCATTCTTAGAGTAAATTCCTAGGAGTGGGATTCCTGGGTCAAATGGTATTTCTATTTTGAGTTTTTTTCAAGAACCTCCATACTGCTTTCCACAATGGTTGAACTAATTTGTATTCCCACCCGCAGTGTAGGAGGGTTCCCTTTTCTCCACATCCTCACCAACATTTGTTGTTTGTGTTTTGGATGTTGGCCATCCTCACTGGTGTGAAGTGATATCTCATTGTGGTTTTGATCTGCATTTTTGTGATGATTAGCGATGTGGAGTATCTTTTCATGTGCCTGCTGGCCATCTGAATCTCTTCTTTAGAGAAGTGTCTATTCATGTCCTCTGCCCATTTCTTAATTGGATTATTTGCTTTTTGTTTGTTAATGTGCGTGAGTTCTTTACATATTTTGGATGTCAAACCCTTATAATATACGTCCTTTATGAATATATTCTCCCATACTGTAGGATGTCTTTTTGTTCTACTGATGGTGTCCTTTGCTGTACAGAAGCTTTTCAGCTTGATATAGTCCCACTTGTTCATTTTTGCTTTTATTTCCCTTCCCGGGGAGATATGTTCGTGAAGAAGTCGCTCATGTTTATGTCCAAGAAATTTTTGCCTATGTTTTTTTCTAAGAGTTTTATGGTTTCATGACTTACATTCAGGTCTTTGTTCCACCTTGAGTTTACCTTTGTGTATGGGGCTAGACAGTAGTCCAGTTTCATTCTCTTCCATGTAGCTGTCCAGTTTTTCCAACACCAGCTGCTGAAGAGGCTGTCTTCTCCCCATTGTATATCCAAGGCTCCTTTATCAAATATTAATAGGCTGTATATGTTTCGGTTAATGTTTGGATTTTCTATTCTGTTCCACTGGTCTGTGGGTCTGTTTTTGTGCCAATACCAAATTGTCTTCACTACAGTGGCTTTGTAATAGAGCTTGAAGTCAGGTAGCGTAATTCCCC